>ML828301.1:59971-71850 GCA_009831015.1 Picea engelmannii
AAAGTGAAATTATGCATGTATTCAACCCATTTAACATGCCTCTGATTCAACTTTTCCTGTTGAGTCACAAACTGCAATGCATGGTTATCACTATATAAAACAAATTCCTTCGGAATCAAATAGTGCCTCCATTTCTTCAATGCATGAATAATGGTATAAAATTCCTTATCATATGTGGAATACTTCACCTTCGCTTCATTCAGCTTCTCGTTGAAATATGCAATCGGTATGTCATCTTGACTTAAGACTGCTCCTATGGCAAACCTGCTTGCATCACATTTTATCTGAAATGTCTTTTGGAAATTCGGTAACACCAGAATTGGTTGTTCCGTAATCTTCCGTTTCAACAAATTGAAACTCTTCTCAGTCTCTTTAGTCCAGTGAAAATATTTATGTCTTTTCTTCACTGTATCCATCATCGCTACGCTAATTCCACTGAAATTCCTGATGAATTTTCGGTAGAAACTAGCCAAACAGTGAAAACTTCTCACATCAAATATGTTCCTCGGTGATGGCCAATTCTTGATTACCTCCACCTTATCTGGATCCATCCTCAACTCATTTGCCGAAATAACAAATCCCAAATAAATGAGCTCTGTCTTATTGAATGAGGACTTCTTTATGTTTATCAGCAACTTCTGTTGTTGTAATCTCTTCATCACAATGGCTAAATGATTCAGATGTTCAGCTTTCGTTTTACTGAAAATCAATATATCATCCAGATATACGATAACAAATTTTCCGATGAAATCTTTCAGGACTTCATTCATCAACCTCATAAAGGTACTTGGCGCATTTGTTAAGCCAAATGGCATAACAAGCCATTCATACAAACCCTCATTTGTCTTGAATGTTGGTTTCCATTCATCACCTTCTCTCAGGCGAATCTGGTGATATCCGCTTTTCAAATCAATCTTTGAAAAATATTTCGCTCCACTCAAGCAATCCATTAAATCATCCATCCTCGTTAATGGAAACCTATACCTGATGGTTATCTTGTTAATCGCCCTTGAATCAGTGCACATCCTCCAGCCTCCGTCTTTCTTCGGACTGAGTACCGTCGGAACAACACACAGACTCAAGCTTTCCCTGACCAAACATTTGTCCAACAACTCCTAGACTTGTCTTTTGACCTCTTCATTCTCCTGCGGTGTCAATCTATACGCAGCTTTGTTTGGTAAATTGGCTCACACTTCTCATTGGTGGCAACGAACGAGGTAATTCGTCCACTACAATATCAACGAACTCTTCCAGCAGTTCCTGAACTTCTTTTGGTAAATCGTCCACTCTTGTGCTGGTCAAAACAATTCTCGGTTTTCTGACCACAAAGAATTGCGGTTCCTCCTTCTTCTTAACCTCCGTAAGAAGTTCCTTCCCACTCATGAGAATTATTGTGTTGCCTACCTTCGGTTTTACTTCTTTATCCTTGATTGGAAGTAACATATGCGTTCTCCCATTCTTTTCTAGGGTGTATGTGTTCATCCTCCCATCGTGAATCACATTTCTATCATATTGCCATGGTCTACCCAGCAATAGATGACAAACATCCATAGGAATGACATCACATAATATCTTATCGTTATATCCCCCTATCTTAAATTCAACTAAACACTGTTTGGTGACATTTACCTGATGTCCTTTTTGTAGCCACGAAACTTTATATGGACTTGGTTGATCAGTCGTCTCCAGCTCCATCTTTTCTACCATCTCGGTTGAAACGAGATTATCAGTGCTACCGCTGTCCACAATGACCTTGCATGCCCTGTCCTTGGTCTTGCAAGCAGTCCTAAAAAGTCTGGTCTTTTGGACTGAACTTTCCACCTCTTTCTCTAGTGTCAAAAGGACTTTTCGCATCATCAGTGATCTTCCGCCTTCAGCGTCTTCTGTCTCAACATCTGGCCTATGTGCCTTGGCGATGTGGGCTTCTCCAGTTTCTTTCTTTTTCTCTAGACACTCGTAAGACTTGTGCCCGTTCTTTCCACATGTGAAGCATGTAATTACCCCACCTCTTCCTCTTCCTCTTCCTCTACCTCTAGTACGAGGAAAAGTGTTGTTGTAAGCATAATCTCCTCTCTGCTCAGTATGTTGTCCTCTCTGTTCAGCATATCGCCCTCGCTGTGAGCTTCCACCTCTCTCTGTCCGAGTCTGAGGTTTCTTCCTGTCGTCCCTGGACTTATGGGTTCTTTCCTGGGCAACTTATTTGCCTCTGGGTTGACTTCTGCCTTGGCCTCTTTGACTCTGCTTTCGGCTCAGCTTCTCTTCCGCTTTTAAATCCATCCGATAAGGATCCTCCACCGTTCGGATGGTTTCCATGCTCATTTCATCCTGAGTCTCATATCTCAGGCCATTCATATACCTAGCCACTTTTTCGTCATTGCTTTAGCGATGACCTGCCCTGATATTCAACCTGTAAAATTCCTCAGTATATTCCTTTACTGTCATCAGCTTCTATCTCAGGTTCTGTATCCTCCTGAACAGAGAAATTTGATAGTCCCTGGGAATGAATTTTGCCTTCATCTTTGCAATCATCCTGTCCCAGCTCTTAATTTTCTGCTTGCCTTGGCAACGCCTGTAAGCTTGTAGTCCATCCCACAACAAGACTGCATGTCCTTTTAATCTCGTGATGGCATGCCTGACTTTCTTGTCCTCTTCGATATATTCATAGTCAAAATAGGTGTCTAGAGCTCTAATCCAGTCTAGAAGTTCTTCTACATCCAGATTTCCCTCATAAACTGGAATGTCCATTTTCACCTTTGCACCCATTATTGCCACAGCTTTAAGTAAGCGCTCATTTGTTGCATCTTCCGCTGGGATTTCTTCTTCTCCATGTCCAGCATCATATTCATTTTTGGACTCACTGATATCTCCTACATCAACTGTGCGCCTTTGTCTTATCTCCATGTCCACAACTCTAGCGCGTAAGTTATGCAGATCTCTTTCTACTTCTAGATTCTGCACTTCTCTACCCCTTCCTCTGGGCATCCCCCTTCCCTCTGGATCGGGTGATTGTCTATCTCTTCTTGGTGGCATGGTGAATTCTCTTTCTCTGCTATAGATAACAAAGAATCTTTATGTGCTCTGATACCACTTGATGGCGTCCACCCGGGCACCTACCTCAGCAGGTCCCGCGCTTGACCTCCCGGTCTTAAGGAACGTTCAATTCCTCCCTTGATCCGGAGTGGCTCCTCTGATCCCCACTGGAATATCCTTCGAAAATTGACCCACGGGTCTTTTCGACACTTTACAGTCTTTAGGCCGGTCACTGTTCTCTTCGACGACAGAAGAATAGAAAATCGGGTTTCGGGGTTTCCAAACTCCCGATCTCTCGACTCTTTGGTTCCCGATTTCCCGACCTTCAATATCCCGATGCTCTCCTTTGTTGCCTTAGCCCTAGGCTATGCGTTTAGTCCACGCGACCTCCTCTTATATGGCCGCAGTCATATTCCTTATCGGGATTCGGGGTTTCGAGTGTTGAAATGTAGTAAATCTCTCGCCCACGGAATCCCTGATCTTCCAACTCACGGATTCCCGATATGACGTCACTAGGACGCCCTTCCACCGTAACCAAAATCAACGACGGTGAACAGTCGCTGAGATCAACGGCTCCGGATCTCCCTCGGGGTTTCGCGACTTCAATTGTCGAAATGCTTTGGCCTTCGTTTCCCCCGATTTAACGAATGTCGATTTCCCGATCACTTCGATCTCGGCCACGCGTCCTCCAGAATGGTCGGTTCTCGTATGCTTCGGGGTTTTCACCCTGGCAATTCTCGATTCCCTTGCTACGACGAGACGACGTCAGCTTGGCCCCACACGGAGCTCTCCTCTTATCGAGAAATCGGACTTTGCGGTTTCGACTTGCGAGAGTATCCTGTCCTCATGACCTCCGAAATGTCGATCCCCGACTCTCTTCGGATTTTTGACACGCGTCCCAAGTGATGGACGATTCATATTGAACCTCGAGTTTCGCCACTTTACAAAACCATGAACACTCACTTACCTGAACTCTGATGACCACATCCCCGATCTAGACGACCACACGACACGTGTCCTCCCTAAGATCCTACGGCTATGATCCTTTCACCGTTTCGGGGTTCAACAGATCTCGGATTCTTGTTTTTTGAAGTTTCAAAATGCCGATGGACTCTCGATCCCTGCCACCTGTCCCAACAGATGGATGGCTCTGAACTCATCAGGATTTTCACGATGGATTTCCCCGACTTCTAGACCACGTGACTCCCGATTTCCCGAACCTCGACACCTCGATATCCCGACGCTTCTCGAGGTTCTTACTCTACTCACGAGGGTTTAAACCCTGTGCAACTCCTATCAGATCGGACGAATGACGGGTAACTGATCAACGATCCAATGACTCACGACCCCTAGAGCTTGAACTCTGAACGCGGCCGTAACCTCCTCGCTTCTTTGGCAAATCCAACGGCTGATGGGATTTTGCAAATCTTCTCCTCAAGATCCTAACCGTCGATCTCTTCCTCTTTGATGTTTTCTACAGGTGAACCCAGTATTCCTCTGTGAAAACTGGTCCTCCTGTGCGTAACTTTGCAGCGCCTGTTCAAACACTCCACGACACAGACTCTCTGTGCTTCTCTTCGACGAGCTTGGAAGCCTTGTCCTTCCTGAGCTTCACACAATTCTGAGTCTTCGAGAAGACCCTTGTGCGCACTCCTCGTGGAAATCCTCGAACACTTCCAAGTGTTGATTTCTTTTCACTATGCGCACACCTGCAGCAACAGTCCTTCAATGCTTCGCTCAGATTCACAACTGAGACTTTCCTTAGCCTGCGCACTCCTTGCACGGCTCCTATAACCCAATTTCACTTCTGGGTGAACAAGAACAAGAGTTAAACTATATGAGCCTTCTGTCAACGCACTCCTTGCGGACAACTTCAACTGCACTCCTTGCAGGAATCGTTGCTCAGATAGAGAAGCAATTGAACCTCATTTCTTCTACTTCCTTTCTCAGATTTCAAACACTCAGCAAGAAATCATTCATACATAGCATGTAAAACAAATGCATAACAAGAAGTAAATACTCATGAGCATAACATTCAGCATACATACACAGAGAACAAACACAACACCATGAACTTGAATCAAATTCTTCTATTAATCCAAATAACTATACATGGGTGTTTCTACACAGCTCTCTGCTTCTCTTCTATACTCCAATGCTTCTAACTATGTTACAATGCACAATGAGGGTGTCTATATCCCATTTCCCTCTTGCGCTCTCAAATAGTCTAATCTAGAATTAAATTTTTATCTACCTGCATTAACTACTATAAATGCCTCCATCTACTTCAGACGAGAGGGGGGCGCTCAAGGTCTGATTACATTATACCAAGGCGCCTTCATTAAATGATTTCATTTATATTTGGCGCATCAACTTCAAGGGAAAATTCAAAAATTTGGCTGGGTTTGTCCAGCTGTCCTTTGTCTTTCGCGTTGGCTCGCTTGATGTGAGGGATGCTCCTGCATCATAGGGGGGTTGAGAACATCATATAGTTAGAGGAGAGTGTGAAACCTGGCATCACCAATCCTTATAGGCACCCCAAGAAGTACAAGGACAAAATTGAAAAGGAAATCAAGAAATTGTTGGATATGGATCACATTAGACCGAGATCCAGTCCCTTTGCATCTTCAATGGTGCTAGTGAAAAATAAATATGGAACAATGCACATGTGCATTGAATACAGGGCCCTAAACAAGAAGACCATAAAAAACAGATACCCCATCCCACGGATTGATGAGCTATTAGATGAGCTCCATGGGGCAATTTACTTCACTAAAAGTGACTTGCACTCCGGCTACCATTAGATTAAAATGAGGGAGAAAGACATTTTCAAGATGGATTTCCGGTGTCACTATGGGAATTATGAGTTTCTAGTCATGCCCTTTGGGTTGACTAATGCACCAACCACTTTCCAATCGTGCATGAATCGTTTGTTCAACAAGAAGCTAAGGAAGTTCTTATTAGTCTTCTTTGATGATTTATTGATCTACAACAAGACTTGGGAGGAGCAACTTCAGCATGTGGAACATATTCTGACTATCATGGAGGAGCAATCCTTATATGAAAAGGAGTCTAAATGTGAATTTGGGATGACCAAGGTCCTTTACTTAGGACACATTATCGGAGTAAAGGGGGTACAAGTACATCAAGAAAAGATACAAGCCATCATCGACTGACCCACACCAAAGACACTCACTGAGTTGAAGGGGTTTTGGGGCATTTGTTGCTATTACAGGAGGTTTGTCAAAGGATTTTCTCAACTTTGTGCACCTTTGACCGATTTGACCAAGAAAGGGGCATTCACATGGAATCCAGAAGCACAGACCACCATTGAAAAAATGAAGAAGGTAATGAGTACATGCCCGATATTATCACTTATGAATTTCACACAACCCTTCACAGTAGAGTGTGATGCATCAGGGGTAGGCATTGGAGCCATACTAATGAAAAATAAGCATCCAATTGTCTATGAAAGCCGAAATTTGAAAGATCCTGAGATCCTCTACACCATCTATGACAAAGAAATGCTAGCCATCATGCATGCATTGGCTAATTTCAGGCAATATTTAGTTGGAGAAAAAATTATTGTGAGGACAGATCACAACAACATCAAGTACTTCCTGGACCAGAAGGACTTGAATGAAAGGCAACAAAAGTGGGTGAGAAAGATATAGGCCTATGACTTTGAAATAGAATTTGTCAAAGGGAAGAATAACGTGGTAGCAGATGCTTTGTCCATGAGACCATCGATTTATGCCATGACCGATATTTCAATAGAGTGGAAGGCCCACCTCTTGGTGGAGTATTCGAAGAACAAGTTTGCTTGTGAAATAATGGATGGACATGTGGTAGATGACAATTTTAGGATTTTGGATGACATCATTTACTACAAGGGCCGAATTTTCTTGGTTCCGGAATCAGCCTTCAAGGCCAAGGTGTTACAGGAATGCGATGATTCACCAGTAGCAGGGCACCAAGGGATCGTCAATACATACAAATAGTTACGGGAGAGGTTTGCTTGGAAGGGTCTAAAAGAAGATGTGATGAACCACATCAAGGAGTGCAACACTTGTTAGGCCAACAAATATGAACACATTCACCCAGAAGGACTACTACAACCACTTCCCATTCCAAAGAAGAAGTGGGAGAGCATATCCATAGATTTCATCACAAGGCTGCCCAAGGTATAGGGCAAGGACTGCATTTTTGTAGTAATGGAAAGGTTGACGAATTTTGCACAATTTTTTTCCATTGCCAAGGATTTCAGTGCATCACAGGTTGCAGACCTTTTCTTTAGGGAAGTTTTCATATTGCATGGGTTTCCCAAAACCATAGTGAGTGACTGAGATAGTAGTTTCATGAGCACATTTTGGCAGGAGCTCTTCAGACCGGTAGGTACGACCTTGACACCTAGTACCAGTTATCACCCACAGATGGATGGTAATATAGAGATAGTGAACAAATGGGTTGAAGGCTACCTCATAAACGATGTGGCATGACAACAAAGTACATGGGTCAAATGGCTTCACTTGGGGGAATATTGTTACAACACCACTCACCATATGTCCATCGATATGCCTCCATTCAGGGCCTTATACAATTAAAACCCTTTCTCCTTTGTAGAGATTTCTTTTGGTGACAGTAGGGCTTCCATGGTTCAGGATTGGATTTAGCAGAGTCAGGACATCCTCGGAGAATTGAAGGATCACCTACAAAGGGAAAAAAACTCAGTAGAAGGTACATGCAGACAAACACATAGATGAGCACACCTTTGAGGTCAAAGACTTGGTTTATTTGAGGCTCCAGCCACACCGACAAGCATCAATCAAGAGAGTGGTGCAAAACAACTTTAGCCCCATTTCTTTGGCCCATACAGAGTTATCAGGAGGGTAGGGGTCGTAGCTTATGATTTGCATCTACCCCAGGGAAGCAAAATCCATAATGTCTTTCATGTTTCATGTTTGAAGAGGGAAATCGACAAGCACATCACTCCCATCAAGGAATTTCCACCCATGGATGAATAAGTACAATTGGTATTGATACTAGAGGAGATACTGGAAGTCAGAGAGAGGAATCTAAGAAAAAGGAGCATTAGAGAATATATGGTTAAGTGGAAGAACCTACATGTGGAGGATGCCATGCGGGAAGGAGAGTAGTTGATTCAGGAGACAGGTTCATAATTGCTTGTGGGCAAGAAATTTCTAGCAGGGGAGATTGTAATGTCCCCCACCTCTTGATTAAGAGGGTTGGAGAGACTTAGTGGTCTAGCTTGCCCCACTAGACTATAGTCTTAGGTGTATTGGGGAAAAATTCAACCAGGAATCGTAATATTCTAAAGTTAAGTTGACTTTGTGGAAAAAGGGTAACTCAAAAAAGAAATAGAAAGGACGAGTTAGGTTAAGAGTTAAACCTAAGGGTAAAACTAACTCAATGGAGGAATATATTGGAGATATAAAGGAAAGGGCAGAGCACACTCCTCATTCATTCTGGATTATTATCATTTTTTCATTGGAGCTCTTGAGCACAATCATTTTTTAGGGTTTTGAGCCTAAAACCCTAGAGATCAACTTAGTGGTGAAAGATCCCACCTTCCTTGATTCAGGCTTGGTCCCAGAGGTGGAATAATCCTCCCACACCATTCTATAGTGTTGCAGGTTGGTTCTATAGGCATTCACCAGGTTAGGGTGCAACCCAGGGGGGTTTCCAGCTAGGGGGCACACCATATTGGAGGTTGTAGTTTGATCTGAAGGAAACATGAGGCATTTGGGAAATATATCACTTGTTTTCTCTTCAGAGGGGCCCTAGAATCATTCCTGGTCTATTCCAGAGGAGTTTATACTTGCAGTTTATTTCTGGGAGCTTGGCATGCAAGAGGGAGGAAGAGGATGTTCTGAATAAAGGTATTTTCAGTGTTTGGAGGGTCAAATATTCATAGATTGGTTTGAGACTTCAATATCATGGTAGAAGTGGCCTGATCTATGACTTGACAAAGTTTGGTAGCATTTGGGGGTGTCTAGAGGGGAAAACGTACCCTCTTGAATTTATCAAACTAGGGAGGGCACAATCGAACTTAGGGATTAGCCATTTGGAGGAGCAACATCACTCAGATCAGATTGAGATTGATTCCAGAGGTTTCTAGCAACCTGATGTACCTTCTGAGCGAGTTTTGGAGGATTTAGAGGTTAGGAGAGGGTAGGCCGAAATGTTGAGGGTTTGACAACATCCAAAGCAAGGCGCAACTCATCCAGTTGGGGAGGTTTGACAATGTATTGATCAGGGTCTTCTATCTTAAGTCAGATCTACTTGTTGGTGGCCTTTGGAGACTCAGATCTCTTTTCTTACAGCCTTTGGCAGGCATTCATATTGTATTGTTCTTCTTATTTTATCGGCTAGAAGCCCATTTTTCTATTATTGGGGCTTTCTCCTAGATCTACAGTTCTCTTGTATATGGGAACCTCTTACTATTTAAATAAAGGTCAGATCTGACATTTGATTCTCTACTGGTGTTCTTATATATTTTTAATTATTAGGATTGTATGCTTGATATCTATTGGTCTATCACATTGAATAATCCATGCACATCTTACTGATACACTTGCAAACACATGAACAACATAACAACAGTAAACATTTAGTGTTCTGAGAAATATATTGGCTCAGGAACATTTCATGAGGTTTTCTCTCTTTTTTAATGTTATGATCTTCTTCATCATCACTACTTTTATTTTTGGCATATGGAGACTTAGCAACAAAATTTCCTACTTTTCCACAATTAAAGAATTTAAAGGGCAACTTATCTTTACATTTTCTGGATCGTTTCTTGAGTTTCCTCACAAAATAAGATTCATTTGCATATGATTCATTGTTGGAGATATCACTTGATTTGTGTTCTCTATTCTTTGTCTTCTTTGAGGATTTGAAGGTTTCTTCTCTCTTTGATGGATTTTATTTCTTTTTCCTCATTTCATATGCCACGAGGATCTCATGCAATTCATCCATTGTCAATGAATCAAGATCCTTCATTTCTTCAATGGTGAAAATTTTGGCATCAAATATTAAATGGAGTGACCTTAACACCTTTTGTAAAATCATTAGTTCTTCAACCTTTTCACCAAGTCCTTTGATGATGTTGACAATTCCATCCACATAGAGGAGATAGGCTGCAACATTTTCTTGTCTTTCATTTTCAGAATCTTGAACTATCTTATATGATTTTGGAGCTTTACCTTCTTGACCTTGTCATCACCTTCATATGTATTTTGAATCTTTTCCCAAATTTATTTTGTCGATTCACAATGCATCACCTTGATAAACTCAGATTCTAATAGACTCCACATGATGGAATTCATTGTTTTTGCATTATTTTTACTAGGATTCTTCCCATCTGCATCTGTTGGTGGAGTTGTTAGGGATGCATAACCAGTCATGACTGATTATAAAATATCAAACCCAATATCCATTAGATATGTTCACATCCTTATGATCCATGATGCATAGTTTGTTCCATCGAAAAATGGATCTTTGTTTGTGGAGAAACCTTCCTGACCGTCCATGTGTTCTCCCGATATCTACCTCCCAGCGGTTATAATGTTTATGAAGTAACCCACTACGATACCCATTGTTGAGAACACACTTACACTCAGAGGGGGGGGGGGGTGAATCATTATAATACAATATTTTAATTATTTAAACATCCATCAACCATACGAAATAAATCACACATAAGATCTATCAAATACATAACATGAAACACAAGATTTACGTGGAAAACCTTTTGGGAGAAAACCACAAAAACATCTCTTCATAATTCTTCATAGGCGCCAACCTATTGTTACAAATATTCATAGGGGCCAACCTACTATTACAAATATTCGTAGGCACCAATCTGCTGGAGACACCAATCTCCACTGATACAAATCCTTCTAGGCACCAACCTACTTTTACAGATCTTTGTAGGCACCAACTTACTGGAGACACCAATCTGCACCACTAAGCACCAACTTAGAAAGATACACAAATATCTTCGTATGAGAAACACCAACCCTCAAGTTACAACTTATTATTTAGTGTATATGACTTCTTCAAAAGATGATGACCCTTCGCATTTCCTTCGCCAAATATGCTCACTACTTCTTCACATATATATTCTTCTTTTCGCAATTCTCCTTTTCTCATAATGATATTCAATCTTTTCTCACATATGTTTCTCCTGTTCAAATATTGTTCTTTATATAGAAGGATATTACATTTATTCTCACTCACTTTTACCTCTAATTCTTCTTCCTTTTATACCTCTATGTGTCTCTTCATGAAGAGTGGCGATGATTCCAAGAGACACGTCAATCATTAATTAAATAATTTTTTTCCTTTTATATTCTTCCAAAGAAGATCCCATGGTTTTGGTAACCCGCGGTATTTATTTTTTCTTTACTTTGGTAAATATTTCTTTACCAAATTATTTGTATGTAAATATATTTACAAAGGTCACCATTCATTAAGACTAGTCTTGGCTATGATAAGAATCATAAGACTCCTAAAGAAAATTCAAATGCTTAGGCTACAAATCCACCAAACAAGGTGAATGAAGAAAAACCTAAAATATTTGTTGATGTTCTCAAAATCTCTATCAAAAGTGAAGGAAACAAGAAGAAAGAAAATGATGTCCGACAAAAACTTGAATTTCTCACAAGGACAACAAGGATGAATTCATAAGATATTTTCCACCAAGGTGGCCTCACACAACGCAGTACCAAAACTCTTTTTCCAAGCCACCTCGAACTGCCCCTTTCATTATAGATGCCTCCACTATCAAAGTAGAATCAATAAAGTCCCCTTTTGTTTCCTCCTTA
>ML828303.1:0-17498 GCA_009831015.1 Picea engelmannii
TCTTTTATTGTCTTCGAGAAATGTTTTTTTTTTTTTTTGTGAATGCATGAAAATAAGTTTTTATTGAGCACGCACTCCAAGGTCGTCTTCCACAATAACAACAACACCCCCAATCCTCCTTAATATTACAATGTGTTTTGCACTAGCTCACCTTGTTAAAAAATGTTTTATTAAGTAAGAAGTCTTGAGTTCAAGTCCTTTTTTTTTTTTTACTTTTTTTTTGAAAAAGTTCATGAATTTAATGTAAAGTGCATTTCACTTAATTATAAAAGTGAATCACTATTAAATAACTTTAATATTTTATTGTAAGTTATTTTTTGCATGCAACTTTCATTTACAAAGTAACTTCATTGTAAATGTGACTCCCGCTTATTCTATAAAAGTGGGTCACTTCATAAGTAACTTATTTAAAAGTGAGCTTATAATCACAATTAGATAAGGAGGAGCATCACCATGTGGACCAATTTCTACTTACCACATGACTCTTTGGTTACTATTTATACCTTTTTTCAAAAAAGACATAACTTTCACATCTAAAGTCTTTCAGTGCCATTTTTTTTTAAACAACTTATTTTTTCGAGATCTTTCCATATAGACCATCAATTTCAAACTTTAAATCCATATTATTTGCATATTTTAATATGGCTTCTCCCAATGATATTTTGTTTACCACTACCAATGTACTAAGAAGTAAATGATTGTACCATATTACCTTGGCAACATAACAAGCCCCCTATGACGATGAAAATAAAGTCAAATGGGATAATAAGAATGACGAAGAACGTGGACTAATTGGAATTTCCATCTCTCCTGATTTAAGGTTTCATCTTCAAGGAATTGATGGACCAGATGAAGCTTGGGAAAAGCTTGAAGCTCTATTTGGTAAACACAATATTATTCAATCCCACCAGTTGGAAAATTAGTTAATGACTTTAAGTCCAAATGCTTTTCCTGTCATTGAAGATTACTTATCTAAGTTCAAAACACTTAGACTTTTATGTATAGATCGTAAACTAGATTTGCAGGAATATTGTATTCGACAACACATATATTCCAACAGAGGATGAGCACCTTCAGTAACCACTTACACAACCATATCAAAGATCAACACACCAATGCTTTTATGTGGTAAAACCCCTGTGGGGAAATATCCACGACCTCAATCAACGTGGCCACTTGGAGCAATTTATTAATGCAAAATAAAATATTACAAAGAGATTTACAAGAGAGTTTTTCACACTCAATCATCGACAAATGAAACTCCATGCTCTTTAAATAGAGATCATGGAATAATCAGGTGTCAATCCATAGATCAATGTAGTCGTTAAGATCGAGGAAAATATGAACCGTCAGATAACTCTATGTCAACAAGATATCGTGACTGTGAGATTACTTAACTACAAATGCATACTAATGCATACTAAGGAAACACACTAAGAAACACACTTTTACCTAATGAAACATTAGACCAAGTTGATCTTAACTAACTCGTAAGTGTATAAATATGCTAACATTCCCCCTTAAGAACAAATTGGGATAGGATTGAAGGATTTACAAAGGTGACATAATAGAGGAAGGAAGGAGGCATTAGAGCCTATCTCCCCTTAATGAAAACTTCTTAAACTTGTAACATAGATCGAAGTTTGGAAAAATTTGCTTCTATAAGAGACTTTGTGAAAATGTCTACAACTTGATCTTCTATAGGGAAAAAAGAGCACTTCAATAACTCTATCATTAATGAGATTTTTGATGATGTGCATGTGTAGCTCAATGTGTTTGATGCACTGATGTTGAAATGGATATTTGCTGAGCTTGATGGCACTCTAATTGACACACAAGAGGGTGGTCGGATGATGCTACTGGAATCTAAAATCTAAAAGGATATGTCAAAGCCACAAGGCTTCTTGAATTGCATTAACTGTTGCTCAGTACTTTGCTTCTTCTGAAGAAAGAGAAATAGATTGTTGTTTCTTACAAACCCAAGTGACAGGTCCTAAACCAACGTTGAAAACATAACCTGTAGTATAATTTTGATCATTAGGGTCGTCAACTCAATATAAATCAGTGAAACCAACCAACAAAAGAGTCCCCCCTGAATTGTAATGTATCCCAAACTGAACTATACCCAAAACAAATTGAAATATTCTTTTAGTTGTTTTCTAATGGCTTTCATGGGGTGGTCACATATACTGGGCAACAAGACCAACAACAAAGGGAATATCAGGACGAGTATGAGTCAAATATAAGAGGCCACCAACTAACTGATGGTACAAAGTGGCATCAACTCCGGGATAAGTACAAGTGGCAACAAGTTTGACTCCAGATTGGAAGGTAGAAGGGGTTGGTTTAGAATATTCCATGTGAAAGCAATGAAGAATGTCACAAGCATAGCTAGTATGGGAAATAAAGTTTTCTTGGTTTGTAATACTTGGAGGCCAAGGAAATAGTGCAAATATCCTAAGTTGATCATTTCAAATTTCTTCTTAAGGTTGGATTTCACATGGGCCAAAAGTTTTGGGTCACTACCAATGAGGATAAGGTCATCAACATAAAGAACACGGATGGTGACATGGATTCATACTTTATTGGTATAGACATTAGGATCAAAATGACATCTAGAAAAACCAATATCAAGAAGAAAGCTGCCCATTTTGGTATACCAAGATCGAGGGGCTTCCTTAAGACGATAAAGGGATTTATTAAGGAGAAAAACAAGGCTGAAGTCATTCTAGACACAACCAGAAGGTTGTTCCATGTAGATTTCTTCTTGAAAATTCCCATGCAAGAAGGAGGATTTGAAATCCATCTGATGGACCTCCCATTTCTGTGCAGTGACAAGGGAAAGAACAAGGAGGATGGAATTAATTTTGGCTACGGGGGAAAAGGTTTCATTCTAGTTAATTCCTTCAACTTGAGAGAATCATTTGGAAAGTAACCAATCCTTATGTATTTAAACACTTCCATTTGATGCATACTTAGTTATGTACACCCATTTAGATATGAATCATTTTCTTCCTTTCAAAAGAGGTACAAGATCCCAAGTATCGTTCGTTATTAAAGAGCGATACTCTCCATTCATTGTTGTCTCCCAATCTGGATGACTTGAAGCTTCTGAAAATGTTTTTAGATCACGAGTCTCTAAAACTTGAGCCAAAAGAGAAGAGGCTCGCTAGAACCACAAACTTGTTTCATGTTGATCTAAAGGATCACCGACAAGATCACCAACTGTGTCTCGAGTTGAACGGACCCATCTTGGAAGCTATGGTGTTGGTGCATGTTCATGTTCAATGGACTCATATGGAGGAAGGTGAGCAAGAGGAGGTGGGTTTTCATCCTCATTGTCATCATTTGAAGAAGAAGAATAAACTAGAATAGGAATAGAAGATGGCTCAAAAATGAATATGGGTCATAGATCGAAGAAGGCACAAACGTCGAATTAGGCTCGTAGGCCAAGAGATTTTCATGATCAAATTTATCATCTATTCTAATAACAATTTCATTACAATGAGGTTGAAGAATTCTGTAATATTTGACATCTTTAGAATAACAAACAAAAGTACACTTCTCACTTTTAGGCTGTAAATATTTCCTTTTCTCATCAAGAATGTGAGCCCATGTTACACTGCCAAATACACAGAAGTGGCTTACACCTAGTTTAATTTTATTCCATTCTTCTTTTGGTGTTATATTTTTTAGATCCTTTGTGGGAGTGTGATTTAATATGTAATTTTCACAGTTGATAGCTTCCACCAAATAATTGAGACTCTATCCCTTAGATTGGATCATACAATTAACCATTTCCTTTAATGTGTGATTATTTTTATAAGCAACACGATTTTTCTATGGTGTGTATGGAACAATGTGTTGCATTTGGATGCCATGTATGGTGAAATAACTTGTAAAATTTTTGTTCACATATTCACCTCCATTATCTATTCTTAACCTTTGAATTCGATGTCCATATTGTTTTTTTACAAGGGCCTTGCATGCCAAAAACTTGTCAAGCACTTCGCTCTTAAGTTTTAAGAAGTAAACCCAAGTGCATCTAGAAAAGTCATCAATAAAAGTTAATAAATACTTTCACCCAAAAAAAATAAGGAGAAGAAAGTGGACCACACAAGTCACCGTGAACAAGTTGCAAAGAAGCCAAGGCATGCCAAGTGTATGTTTGTCAAAATAGTCTCGATGATTTTTGTCGAGAACAAAAACGACACAAACACTGTCACTGCAAGAAACAAGAGGAAGACAAATCACCATGTGTTGATTACATAGTTTCTACAATGAGCGATAGTTTATATGACCAAATCGTTCATGCCAAACTTTGCTCAAGTCATCGCTATGAGCAACAAAAACTGATGGAAAAAATGATGACCCAAAGTTGTCAAAATTGTACAATCTAGTAATATCATCAACAACTCTAGTTGCAAGAACATGCTTAAGATATTTTAGATCCTTGATTACAACTTGGTGAGGTAAAAACTCCGTAGTTTTACCTTCACCTGAACGAGTGATTTGATACATTGATAGAAGGTTGCGGGAAATACTTGGAACATATAATACATCACTAAAATGACCATTATCTACCTAAACTGTTCCAGACCCTACAACACTGAGAAATCTATCATCGACAACAAATATTTTCTTGGTGTTACATTCATTAAGAGAAAAAAATATGGCTTTATCCTTATCCATATGATAAGATGCTCCATAATAAATAATCTACTCATAAGAACACGAAGTAGAAGTTACATTGAAGTGAAAAACAGAAGAAGAAAGTGCATGTCCATGAGAAGAAGAGTTAGAAGAAGAAGAAGAATCAATATTGAAGTTCTTCTTCTTCATCGCTGCTTCCAAAGCTTCCATCTTCTTAAAACATTTGGAATCCATGTGACCATATTTCCCACAAAAGTTACAATGTCTGTCAGTATTCTTATTTTCACATTTTTCTCCTTTGTCACAATTAGGAGCAGAAGATGGAGGAGACGGTTAGGGATCCTTGTTTTGCTTATTGTTGTGGCGAGGATGTTGCTTCTTGGGATTATTGGATATATCTTTCTGTTGGGCCACTAAGGATTTGCTGGAGGTACCTGTAGTGTTGATCACTCCAAGTTGCACAAGTTTATCTTGCTCTCTAATAAAAGCATCACAAAAGAATCAAGAATGGGATTTTTATAAGAACTCGCTAGAGCATATCTAGTGGCATAAAAGGTAGATACAAATACATAATATGCACTACCAAACTTAGAAAATATAATATAGATGCATGGTCTTCCTTTAGATCGATTTTGTAGTCTATACATAAAATTCTAAGTGTTTTGAAATTAGATAAATAATCTTCAATGCAAGAAAAATAATTAGGACTTAGAGTCATTAACTGATTTTCTATCTGGTGGGATCGAACAATATTGTGTTTACCAAACATAGATTCAAGATTATTCCAAGCTGCATCAGGAGCATCAATTCCTTGATGGTGAAACCATAAATCAAGAGAGATGGAAATTATGATTAGTCCACATGCTTCATCACTCTTATTACCCCATCTGACTTAATTTCATAATCAATGGATTCTAGTTCTTTTCCCAAGGTAATCTGGTATAATATTTTACTTCTTAATACATCCTTCATATGAGATTTCCATGAGAAGTAGTTGGTACTAGTAAGCAAAATATCAATGGGAGATGCATATTAAAATATGCAGAAAAAAGATGAAACTGATGTTCTAGATGGAAATATATTGAAAAAATAGGCCATTTAAAAAAAAAAAGCACTGAAAACCGACTTCATTTGTGAACATTATGCCCATTTGAAAAAAGAAAAATGGTAACCAAAAGCGCCACATGACAAGTAGAAGTTGGTCCACATGGTGATATCCCTCCTTCTAATAACCCCACTTTTACAAATAAGTTGCTTATGAAATGACCCACTTTTATAGAATAAGCGGGGATCACGTTTACAATGAAGTTACTTTATAAATTAATGTTGTATGCAAAATAAATAACTTAAAATAAAATATCAAAGCTACTTATAGTGATTCACTTTTATAATTTAAGTAAAATACACTTTATAATGGATGCATGAACTTTTTCTTAAAAAACAACAAAAAAGAGATTTGAACTCAAGACCTCTTACTTAATAAAACAACTTTCAACAAAGTGAGCTAGTGAAAAACACATTATATTGTTAAGAAAGAGGATTGGGGGTGTTGTTGTTGTTGTTATGGAAGACGACCTTGGAGAGTGTACTCATAAAAAAATATTTTCACACAGGAATTTTTTTTTTCTTCTTGATGGCAACAAGGGTTAGATCTTGGTTAGCTTACCTGGACAACGAAATATTTCCCTATGTTTTTTATTTACCGAGATCACACAGAGCACACAACAAAGAGAATACATAGACAATAAAACCATTTTCGCTCTGCTTTTTATTTACCGAGATCACACAGAGCGTTGGAAAAATAACATACACAGATAGAAAATAGTAACAACTCGGAAAAAAAAAATAGAAAATAGAAATATTATGTCTTTAAAAATTTAAAAGGGCATATTCAGGCTTTATACCTCTAGATCTGACTGAAATGGTCATATCTTGGTCAAAAATAAATATTTTCGAATGAAACAAAAGATGTTCCTAATTGAAATGAACACTTTAGATGCAATCAAACAACCCTCTCAGCCCATAAATGTATGGAAATGGAAAAAAACATATATATGGCAACAAAACTTCATGATCTTGATCTACAATGAGAGTGGGTCTTCAAAGACATTTTGATACCATGTTCAACAACTCAGGTTTTGAAATAGAGGACGGACACCTTCAGTAACCACACACACCACCATATCAAAGATCAACACACTAATGTTTTTACATGGTAAAAACCTTGTGGAGAAACATCCACGGTCCTAGCCAACATGGCCACTTGGAGAAATTTATCAATGAGAAATAAAATATTACATAGATATTTACAAGAATTTTTCTCATAATCGATCATCAACAAATTAATCTCCATGCTCTTTAAATAGAAATCATGGATCAATCAGGTGTTAAGCCACAAATAAATGTAGCTGTTAAGATCAAAGAGAATTTGAACTGTCAGATCACTCTATGTCGGGAACATATCATGACTTTCAGATTACCTAACTATAAATGCATACTAATGCATACTAAAGAAACACAATTTTTCTAAACAACACATTAGACCGTGTTTATTTTAACTAACTCCTAAGTGTCTAAATATCCTAATAGATCGATGCATATATGTTATCCTCTCTAATATTTCTAGTGCATATTCTATTTTTGTATCTACCTTTTGTGCCACTGAAGAAGCTCTAGGGAGTGCTTATAAAGAACCCTCTCTTGAGTCCTTTTGTGATTCTCCAATTCGAGAGCAATATAATCTTGTGCAACTTGGATTGATTAGCATTGCAGGTACATCCAACAAAGCCTTAGTGGTCCAATAGAAAGATAAATTCAATAATCCCAAGAAACAACATCCTCGCCACAACAAGAAAAACAAAGGTCCCAAACCTTCTTCTCCAACTTCCGTTCCTAATGGTGACAAAGGAGAAAAATGCAAAAGTAAGAAGATTGATAGACATTGCAATGTTTATGGAAAGATGGTCATGTGGAGTCTAAATGTTTTAAAAATATGGAATCCTTAGAAGCAACGATGAAGACACACGACATCAATTTTGATTCTTCTTCTTCTTCTTCTCATGGACATGCACTTTCTTCTTCTGGTTTATCCTTCAATGCAACTTCTACTTCTTCTTCTTATGGGTGGCTTATTGATTATAGAGCATCTTATCATATGGATAAGGATAAATCCATATTTTCTGATCTTAATGAATGTAACACCAAGAACATATTTGTTGGTGATGATATATCTCTTAATGTTGTAGGGTCTGGAACAATTTAGGTATATAATGGTATTTTTAATGATGTATTATGTGTTCCAAGTCTTTCCTGCAACCTTCTATTAGTGTATCAAAACACTCATTTAGTGGAAGGTAAAACCGTAGATTTTTCACCTCACCAAGTTGTGATCTAGGATTTAAAAGATCCTAAGCATGTCCTCACAACTATAATTGTTGATGATATTACCAGGTTGTACAAATTTGACAACTTCAAGGCATCATCTTTTCCTTCAGTTTTTGTTGCTCATAGTGATGACTTGAGAAAAATTTGGCATGAGCGGTTTGGTCATCTAAATTATTTCTCACCGCAACAACTCTATAATCAACATATGGTGATGTATATTCCTCTTATTTCTTGCAGAGATGATGTTATGTCAGTTGTGTTCTTGGAAAACATCGTCAGAACAATTTTGACAAATGTGCCTCTTGACACACCTCGCTCCGTTTAGATCTTGTTCACAATGATTTGCAAGGTATGGTTTCTTATATTTATTTCTATGGGTGCAAGTATTTCTTAAATTTCATTGATGACTTCTCCAGACTCACTTGGGTTTAATTCTTAAAACTTAAGAGCGAAGTGTCTGACAATTTTTTGGCCTACAAGGCCCTTGTACAAAAACAATCTGGACGTCAAATTCAAAGGTTAAGAACAAATAATGGAGGTCAATATGTGAACAATAAATTTACAAGTTATTGAACTGCACAAGGCAATGAAATGCAACATATTGTTCCATATACACCACAACAGAATGGTGTCGTTGAAAGAAATAATCACACATTAAAAGAAATGGCTAATTGTATGATCCAATCTAAAGGATTAAGTCTTCATTATTGGGTGGAAGCCATTAACTGTGCAAATTAAATAGTAAATAAAACTCCCACAAAGGCTTTAAAAAATATAATAGTATAAGAAGCATGGAATAAAATTAAGCCAAATGTAAGCCACTCCAGTGTATTTGGAACTGTAGCATGGGCTCACATTCCTAATGAGAAAATGAAATATTTACAGCCTAAAAGTGAGAAGTGTGTTTTTTTTGGATATTTTGAAGATGTCAAAGGTTACAAACTTCTTCAACCTAATTCCAATGAAATTATTATTAGAAGATATGTTAAATTTGATGAAAATCTCTTGGCCTGCGAGCCTAATTTGGCGTTTGTGCCATCAACCTATGATCCATATTCGACATTTGTGCCATATTTTGTTCATATTCTAGTTTCTTCTTCTTCAAATGATGACAATGAGGATGAAAATACACCTTTTCTTTCTCACATTAATCTAGATAAGTCATGTTACCCCCCATTGCTAGGGGTAACTAAGGAGATGATGTCTCGAGGCCCTCAGGTTGCAAACATGGAGTACTGAGAGATGGACTAGCAAGTAGAGCTCCACATCACACCACCCATCACTATGAGATCTATGGATGCACCATTCACCACACCAGCTTGGCTCCCAGAGGATAACATGTCTTGCTCCATGAGGTAACGAGTTCGGTGTTTTTGTTAGTGTCATTTTAATAAATGAAGAATTTGAATATGTTGCAAAGGGTTCTTCCTTGATTTTGAAAACATTTTCTTGGAAATTATGCTCTTTTCCCTATTTCACCTTGGTGGTTGACATTGTGTCCTAGTAAGTGGTCACCCTCGAGAAAATGGTTACTATTGGGGGGTCTCCTTGATGAGTCATTGTACTGCTCCTACACATACTTTCCACTTTTCATGATTATTTCCCTTCATTTCCTCATCTTTTGGGTTTTCGAGATACATTGACCTAAGAAGGGCTTGTACCTCTTTTCATGGAAGAATGAGATGAAGGCCCATAGGCTTGTAGATGGAAAAAGATAAAATCCAATCATAAACCTTCTAGATGCTCGCTCACGGATCCCAAGAAAAATGAAATGTTTCTCACAAAAAATTGAGGGACTCGTAAAAAAAAAAAACTAATTGAACATGCCAACCAAGGCATAGCGTGTGTGGGAAATGTTTTTCATGCTTAGGTAGAACTCCCACACATCATCTTCAACTTGGGGAAGCACAGTATGACCAGGGTAGAGTTAAGGTGGGAAGTGATTTTCATGTGTAGGTAGAAGTCCCACTTTAGCTTCAACTTGGAAACACTCTAATAAATTAAATGGAAAAAGGGATTGGGAAAATCATGCATCGTGGATGAAGGGAAACACACCCTCTACAAAGGCACCCATAAATAAGACAATATGAGACATTGTATGTCAAGAAGCCCCATGCAAAAAAGTGTATCCACCTCATACTCTTTACATGACTTAGAGAGGGTCCACCTAGGAAATACTCCTTAACTTCAGGAATAATTCACCCAATAGGTCACCATGACAACCCTCCCATACCTAAATTTGGAAAGTTTCATAAGGTATTTGACCATTTGTTTATTTTGAGAGGGGGGATTTGATGCACATGTTCGGGTGGTTATTTTATTATATATGGTTTATTTGACATGATGCTTGTAACTTGTGATCCCTTGGAGGGAGAATTTTCTTGTCTTTGCAGGGCCTTGATAGATGGAAATATTTCCGTGGAGGCACAATGTCACTTGGACCTTCACTTGGGGCATGAATCCTACAGGATGAATGATGCACCCTTTCTTCATGGACACTTGGATTAGAGACATTTCCTTTGGAGTCACTTTAGGATCCCCTACATGTGATTTTCTAACCTTCCTACCCCCAACAACTTGCCTTTGGAGGCCTTACGCTGCATTTTGAGGGTATGACGTCACACATGGAAGGCTAGGGTTTTGGTGGTTGTGATGACTTAATGATGGCTTGGCATGATTGATGGAATAGAATACTTGGAAAGGTGGATCATGGCCTTTGGAGTCCCAATGAATTTCCTCTTTCAGCTCTACGTCTTGCTCAAAGTGCCAAAAAATCACCCTTTTAGGGCATGGCATCATCTTTTTGGGGTTATTTCCTTTGTAAAATTAAATTTTGATTTTGTAAAGGGGAAATTAGAGGAGGTCGGCCTCCCTAATTGTGTTTTACCCTAAATAAGTGGAAACAAATTGTTTATATGACCTTGTATAAATAAAGGTCATTTCAGTTCATTTTATCATAAGATCATCTCACTTGATAATTACATACTTGTGGATGAAATTTTTTCCCTCTTTGGAAAAATCTCATGTCTCTATCTCTTGTACAAATTTTGTATGCTAGTTACTTGTCTTTTGGAAGGAAGTGGTGCATTATCTCTTGGATGATTATCTCTTGCATGTATGGTGGAACATTCTTGGTAGATAAGGGTTTTACTTTCTATCTTTTGAAATTGGTAAGGAATCCCTGCATATTGTTAGTATTTCTTCTTGTTTCATGGTTGTTTTTGTTTAAACCCTTGGAGGAGTATAAGGGAATACACCCTCCACAAATTCTATCATTATGGTTAAGTGGATAATCTATTGCAAATGTTTCTAGGAGGAGTAAAATGGCTTACACCCTCCTATATTTACTTTGCTAGGTTTTGCATGCTCTAAGAAGTAAAAGGGATTACACCCTCCTAGATTTACCTTGCTAGGTTTTGCACACTCTAAGAAGTAAAAGGGATTACACCCCTAGAGAAGTTGCACACCCTATATCTTAAACAAGAGACTCCATAACCCAATTTATAAGACACTTGTCTACTTTTTCATTGGAGAAATAAAATCATTGCATTGGAATACATGAAAAATAGATATTTTGTGATTGTCTAAATTGGAAGTTGTTCTTCATGCTTTTAACTTGCTTGAGCCACTAGGGCGTCTAGCTTAGCCTATTAATTATGTCGTTGTAATAAACTTAATGCTACAACCATTAGGGATGCAACAAAACACTATTTAAACTCTCTTATTACTCACTAATCAACCATTAAATTTTGCTTGCAAGCTGCCATATTTAATCTACTTGCCATTAGCTATATTTTGGGTGGATTGTTTGCTGATTTTAGTGGTTATATTTTTCTGTTGTAGATAATTTTTTCTACAGACACTTGGATGTTATAATAATTTACTAATAACACGTAAAAAACAACCCTAATTTCCATTAAAGTCTTGTGCTATCCAATGGAAGTTAAACTAGATATTGCTAGCTTAGTTTCTAATATCTTCTACTTGACTTTTGGCAACATATTTTGCAGCCATTTAATACTTTACATTGATGATACATATCTTTGTTTTGCTGAAATATTGGGACAAAAAGGTTTCTTTCTAGTTCCACCTTTATATAAGGCTTGTATATCTATCTCGTGTCTTGTTCCAGGCATGTTTAACTTTGTCTTGCAGGTACAAAACACTTTGGCAACCACATTTCATCAACAAGACTCTTTTCCAAGCCTTTTTCCACTTCTAAATTTGACCTATAGGGGATTCATTGGTCATTCTACCACTTTCCATCTTAATCCCCCTAAGGTCACCAAGATTCCCCCCTTGTGGTGATTTATCATCACCAAAGAGAGGGGAGTGTCTATCTAAGGTGACAATGGATAAATACTCCCATAGTTGTCTCACTCTTGTGGATTGGGTTGGGATTTCCCAACCTACAATATGTGTGATAACAAGTCCATTGAACATGAACCTGCACCAACACCATAGTTTCCCAGATGATTCCATTCAACACGAGAAGAAACTATTTATCTTATCGATGATCCTTCATATCAACGTCAAACACGTTCATAGTTCCACCGGGCCTCTTCCCTTTTGTCTTAAGTTTCAGAGACTCATGATCCAAAAAAAATGTAGAAGCTTTAGGGCATCGAGATTGGGATAGACCAATGAATGAAGAGTATCGCTCTTTAATGGAGAACAATACTTAGGATGTTGTACCTCTTCTGAAAGGAAGAAAACTTTTCAGATGTAAATAGGTGTACATAACTAAGTATGCATCAGATGGAAGTGTTGAAAGACACAAGGCCCAATTTGTTTCCAAAAGGTTCTCTCAAGTTGAAGGCATTGACTATAATGGAACCTTTTCCCCTGTAGTCAAAATGAATTCCATCCACCTTCTTCTATCCCTTGTTGCCTCACATAAATGGGAGGTCGATCAATTGGATGTTAAATCTACCTTCTTGCATGGGGGTTTGCAAGATGAAATCTACATGGAACAACCTCCTGGCTATGTCAAAAATGACTCCAGGATTGTTTGTTACATTAAGAAATCTAATTATGGTCTCAAGCAAGCTCCTCAAGATTGATATGCCAAAATGGACTACTTTATTCTTGACATCGACTTTTCTAGATGTCATTCTAACCCTAATGTCTATACCAAGATAGTAGGAATCCATCTCATAATCCTTGTTCTTTATGTTGATGACCTTATCCTCACTAGTAGTGACCCTAAACTATTAACCCATGTTAAATATATCCTTAAAAAGAAATTTGAAATGACATACTTAGGATATCTACATTATTTCCTTGGCCTCCAAGTATTGCAAACCAAGGAAGGAATATTTATTTCCCAATCTAAGTATGCTTCTGGCCTTCTTCTCCACTTTCACATGGATGATTCTAAGCCAACCCCTTCTCACTTCTAGTCTAGAGTCAAACTTTCTGCCGCTTTTAATTCTCCCAAAGTTGATGCCACCTTGTACCGTCAGTGAATTGGTAGCCTCTTATATTTGACTCATACCCATCTTGATATTTCCTTTGTTGTTGGTCTTGTTGCCCGATATATGAAAACAACCCATGAAATCCATTGGAAAGAAACTAAAATGATACTTAGGTATGTTCAAGGCACAATTCAATTTGGGATACATTATAGTTCAAGGGGAACTCCTTTGTTGGTTGGTTTTACTAATTCATATTGGGTCGACGGCCCTGATGATTCGAAGTCCACTACAAGTTATGTTTTCAGCCTTGGTTTTAGACCTATCACTTGGGCTTGTAAGAAACAAAAACCTATTTTTCTTTCTTGAGAAGAATCAAAGTATTGAGCAATTGTTAATGCAAGTCAAAGAGCCTTGTGGATTTGACAGATCCTTTTAGATTTTGGATTCTAGCAACAAAATCCGACCACCCTCTGGTGTGAAAATCAAAGTGTCATCAAGATTTCCAAAGATCCACTTCAACATCATCACAACAAACAAATTGAACTACACATGCAACTAATTAGAAATATAATTCATGATCAAGTTATTGAATTTCTCCTTTTCCCTATAGAATATCAAGTTGCAAACATTTTCAGAAAGTCTCGTACATAAGCGAAGTTTTCCAAACTTTTATCTATGTTAGGAGTTCATGAAGTTTTCATTAAGGGATGATAGGCTGTAATTCCTCCGTCCTTCTCTTATTGTGTATCCTTTGTAAATCCTTCAATCCTATCCTAAGTTGTTCTTAAGGGGGGATATTAGGATATTTAGACACTTAGGAGTTAGTTCAGTTCAACTTGGTGTAACGTGTCATTAGGTTAAAATGTGTTTCTTAGTGTGTTTCTTTAGTATGCATTTGTAATCTTTCTGTCATGATACGTTCCCGACATAGAGTGATCTAACGGTTCATATTCTCCTCAATCTTAACGACTACATTGATCCATGGATTAACACTCGATTGGTCCATGATCTCTATTTAAAGAGAATGGAGGGTCATTTGTCGATGATTGATTGTGAGAAAATCTCTGTAACATATTTTATTTTGCATTAATAAATTGTTCCAAGTGGTGATATTGGTTGGGGATGTGGATGTTTCCCCACATCAGCTTTACCACATAAAAAAATCAGTGTATTGATCTTTGATCTTTGAGTGGCTATTGAAGGTGTTCGTTCTCTATTGGAATACATGTATTGTCAAACATTCTACAACCATTATTGAGGTGTTATCTTGTAAGTCTTTTTCCATTGACAATAAAATTATGTTCATTGTTTACTCTATCTTATGCCTTAGATGTTAGATGCACATCATTTCTTTGCAACTTTTCTCTTGCATAAGGTATAATATTGAATGGGTTTTCTAGCGCTTGGCTCTTTTTGGTTTATTTATTTTGTCTCTTACTTAAGTTACACAACTCTTGTGTAATTCATATTGGTAATCCCAGTAATAAAATACCATCAAAAGATCGAAAACTCCACTGTGTAAGAAACCATTGTTTCCTACCTTGGTCGTGTGTGTGTTTTACTAGGATTGATGGTAGTGTAGTTTTCCTTGCTTTTGTGTTGTTTTTTTCTTGTTATAACCATCGTTTTCAAGGGACCTAAGCATGATAACCTTATTTTCATCCTTGGATATGAGGAATTTATTAACAATTTTATTTTAATATCATAACACAATTATCCTTATAAAATTTGTGTGCATGCATTTAACCCAATAGTTTTTGCACCTGCATGCAATCCAAACCTATTTTTGTGCCAGGGTTTCAATTTTTAGAAATTTTGTTTGTTCAACTTGGTGCTAGCGTTTTTCTCGTCAATCTATTTAGACCCCCTTGGTTTTCTCTTAGGTTTTGGTTGTTTTGTTGAGTTTTCCCATAGAGCATTCTAGGTGAAGAAAAGGGTTTGATACCCTTACTAGTTATTTTCTTTATCTTGGTTGTATTGGGAAATCTTGGCCTATTTTAGTCTTAGTTTTTATTCCATAATTTTTTATTGGTTGATTTCTTCTTTTAATTTGCTTAAAACTACATAAAATTTAGTTAAGGAATAAGTCTTTTGTATTTGGAATTTTTACGTCACAATTATCAAGCCGGAAGAATAGTTCTAGTCTCATCTCATAGTCTTGCTTTACGTCACAACAATAAGGTTGGAAGCAATATACTCGTGCTTCTTTACGTCACAACAATCAAGCTGGAAGCAGGATACTAGATTGGCTTTACGTCACATCTATCCAACCAGAAGCACAATGCTAGTCTTATCTCATTGTCTTGCTTTACGTCACAGCTGTCAAGACGAAAGAAAGATGCTCGTCTTGCTTTACATCACAAAAATCAAGCTGGAAGCAGGATACTAGATTGGATTTACGTCACAACTGTCAATTCAGAAGCTCAGTACTAGTCACATCACATCTTGCTTTACGTCACAACCATTTGGTTGGAAGCAAGATACTAGATTGGCTTTGCGTTACAACTGTCAAGCCGGAAGCTTAGTACTAGTCACATCACATCTTCCTGCTTTACGTCACAACCATTCGGTTGGAAGCAAGATACTAGACTGGCTTTGCGTCACAACTGTCAAGCCGGAATCTCAGTACTAGTCACATCACATCTTCTTGCTTTACATCACAACAATGAAGCTGGAAGCAAGAGATGTCTCATCACAACAACTACTCCCCCTTTAGAGGAAAGTCCTTTCAGACTATATCAAGCTTATCTCGAAAGTGCTCAAACTTTACACGAGATAGAGGCTTGGTAAACACATCAACAACCTGTTCATCTGTGCTAACGTACTGGAGCTTTATGGCTCCCCTCTGCACCATGTCACGGATGTAATGATATCGAATATCTATGTGCTTCGACCTGTCATGGAATACAAAATTCTTTGTCATCTTTATGCAGCTCTGGTTGTCACATAGGATCATGGTTGCTTTCATCTCTAGGTCAAATAGGCCGGTCAACAAATTTCGAAGCCATATAGCTTCACAGCTGGCAGAACATGCAGTAATGTATTCTTCTTCCGCTGTGCTAAGAGCAATGCTGGATTACTTCCTACTCTGCCACAAGATCATGACTGATCCCAAACTTAAACAACATCCTGAAGTGCTTTTCCTGTCAAAAACACTTGCTGCCCAATCTGCATCAGTATATCCACTTATTGTGAAATCATGATCTCCATCATAGCTGAGACCACAATCTATTGTACCCTTAAGGTACCTCATCACATGTTTTACAACCACTAGGTGAACATGTCTGGGTTCTACCAGAAAATGACTCAAGGTGTTCACAAAAAAAAAAATGTCTGGTCTGGTGTTCGTTAGGTACATCAACGATCCAATAATCTATTTGTATAGTGTGGCATCAATTAATTCTGACAAAGTGTCGACCAACAGATTTAGCTTCACTTCCATGGGTGTATTCATGGACTTGCATTCCAACATGTCGAACGTCTTCAGGATTTCGACTGCATACTTCCCTTGGTTAAGGAAGATCCTCTTTGGACTTTTCCATACCTCAAGACCTAAGAAATAATGCATTAGGCCAAGGTCTTTCATTTCAAATTCTGAGGCAAGTCTCTTCTTACATTCAGTGATGAGATTTTCTTCTCTGTTTAAGAATAAGTCATCCACATATAGTAGTAATATTACTGGCTCATCGTTCATAACCTTGAAGTAGAGGTTAAAATCTGTTTTACTCTTGGTAAAACCCAATCTCATCAGGAAACTGTCTATCCGGCCATACCAAGCTCTAGGAGCTTGCTTCAATATGTATAAGGCTTTCTTCAATTTGCAGACATGAGACTTCCTGTTTTCAACTTCAAATTCTTGAGGTTTCTCTATATACACTTCCTCTTCAATGACACCATTTAGGAAAGTTGTCTTCATGTCCATCTGGTGTAAATTCCACTTCATCTTAGCTGCAAGAGCTATGATGGTTCTGATCGAAGTGTATCTGGCTACAGGAGCGAATGTCTCTTCATAGTCAATGCCTTCCTTTTGAGAAAAGATACAAG
>ML828303.1:18565-60059 GCA_009831015.1 Picea engelmannii
GCCTTGTAGTTAATGTGAGCTAATATTCTATGCCAAAGTTCACATGGATTCTCAATGGTGTGGGCCATGGTAGTTTCTGAGTGACCCTTTAGCTTATACAAGCCACCTTCTTCTTTTCCAATGATGATTGCTTCTTTTAAGGTTTCTCCTTTAGTACGTTGCCTTCTGCAACCTTCATTATTGCTTCCTTATGACCTAGAACAAGGTCAAAAAAACAACAAGCAAGAGTAATATCCTTTTGATAATATAAAGAAATAGCATGAACAATCATCACAGTATCTCCTTTAGAGCTATCATTTGTAACTTGTTTGAAGCAAATATTAAAGGTAAGGAATACAATATGAAGATGAGGTCAACACTCTCATAGTGTTGTGATCAAACATTCTTCCATGACAACCTGGAACTAACACATGAGGTTTCTCCTAGAGGAGGTGTTAGTTGTATCAGGAAAAGCATTTACCTCTATATGCTCACATGCTATCAAGTATAATACTTTATAAAGACTGTTATCTCAACTATAGTCATCAACTTGTCATGTGTACCTTTGAATCTTATCAACTTGACTAATAAAACCTGGAGCCTTGTCCTCAAGAATGAGTGCTTGCCTTTCTTCCAGGTCTCCTTCACTCAAGTGACGAGTGCTTTCTTCAACCTGTCTTCTGTACTGAGAAAATACACTATCTTGATAGAAGGTTGGGTTACAGGATAAGCTCTATGATCTCAAATTTTAATCCATCTAATACTTTGACTTAGATTTTGATCAAAGGTTATAATGATGGTCATAGCTACAACATGCAACACTGATCAAGATAATGTTATAACAAATAGATGCATGTCAGAATAATCACACTTGTGTTGCATCATTCCTTTGAATGTTGTTGGATCTTGAGATCGTTCTGGATCTATGGAAAGAGATCCCTTCTCCTGCAAATACTCTTTAAATTTTAACCATTTAAACATATGTAAGTACATACCTCTAATAGCATTTGTAGGTGGTGGCACCATCTGGAAACAACGGTAATCATTACCAACTCTTAAAAAACATCAAGGGTGATTTGCAACTGGTACTACGACTGCAACTACAATTGATACTGCAATTGCAGTTAATACTGCAATTGGTTCTGAGACTGCAACTACAACTGCAACTTAGGGTTTTATGAGGAAACCCTAATTTTCAAACTTCAAATTTTGAATTCTGATCTAGGGGATAGATGCACTGAGCTAAGGCAAGTAAGCTGGTGCAGTCAGATTTTCGAAAATCCAACTTTTACCCCCTCAAACTTGATCTGCGGATTTCTGGACTAATGCTTCTGGTTTTCTAGTACTTTGTGAAACTAGTCCATCAACTCCTTTTGTAGGTTTTTTTCGCTACCATAGATTGCAAGCTCTGTAGTCACGAAAAACACCGATAGACAATTTATAGCAGAGGTCTCTCTTAGTATTCGGCCAGAGCTCCAGAGAAGAACAAATTCTGTGTTTCTGTATGGTGTATGCAACACATTCATCATTAGGGCGGACGATTTTATTTTAGGAGTGAACTTGCATCTACAGTCAAGAATTCCAATCCTCTGTGTTTATACAAAACACTCACACAAACGATGAAGATAGATAAGATGGTTTCAATGAAGTGATATGTTTACAGTGGTGGCTAGCTTTTTTCTTCGAAAAGACATTCGTTGTCTCTTTTGGAGAATCTAGGAGACATGTTAAATGCCATTAAATATCTACTTACAATGTATTCTTGCTCAAATATTACCCGCCACTTTGCAATAGCAGTTTACCAACTCAACACATCATTTGAGAGGAGATTTGGTGTTGAAGTGAATACCACTAGCAAGGAAGACTGTAAAAGTCTTGAGCCAAGCAAAGACAATAACAACATGCAAACACATCCACCAAAATCAAGGTATACTTGCAAATAAGCTTACTTGTGTTTTGTGTTTTTCTGTAAACAAGTGCATTTTCGATAGAACTTGACACCCTTCATTTGTTGTCTATGTAGTTGAGTTTGCATTGTAAAGACGAGGTGGAGTTGCAAAAAACCTACGACGTCTAGTTTTGTCTTAAATATGGCTTGAGTTGAGGAACTGATATATTTATTGAACACTCTAATCCTCTCCTCTATAGACTCTACAATCACCATGGACACATAAACTTTGCAGTCTCTTGTAATGTGCTTGCAAGTTTCGCAAGCGAAAGTAGCATTGTTGCAAACTCATACCCGTCTTCTTCACGATGCACTTGAACGACATAATATGCGAAAACATTATGAACTAGTTCTTGTTCAAAACCCTCTTTTAAAGATGATGAAGATGATGTTGCCTATTCAAACCAACATCTAGCGCAACATCCACTCAATGAGCCAACTCCAGATTCAAGCATAGATAAAGATCAACTTTCTCTTTCCAAGCGGAAGAAATCAGGCACAACAAACATAGAACATGTATCAGATATGAAAATGATGTCACCTTTCATAATTCAAATTACACCAAACCGATCCAGTTTCAGAATGCTAGAATCCTTCAAGAAAGTTCAGATTCACCTGCTCCAGTTCAAGAGAAAATTTTGATATGCCAAAATTGTTAGCGAGTTGGCCACATGGAAGATTAGTGCTTCGATCTTCATCCTTGCAAGCATTGTGGACAACACAACCATACTTTATAGGTGTTTCAAATGCAAGACATCTACAAGAGTATTAAATCCCTCATTTAGTAGCTAAGTTTTTAAGTGCTTTATTTTAAGAAAAATGACTAGGTTAAAAAAGGAATTTCCTAGATTCTTAGTATTAATCAACATTGTTTCATTTTTCCTTATTTTGCATTTCATATAAAAATGCATTAGTCATTCCTTAATTCATATTTGGAACTTTTATTTGTTGGTTGTTTTAAAAGTGCATTTTTCTAAGATTTAAAAAATTCACTTGTTTTTGCTTAAAGAGAAAGAGTCTTTCATATTTAATACTTGACATAGCTACTTTCTCATCTTTGCACTTTTATTTTCAACATTATTATAGGTTCTCTTTTAAGCAATATTTTTATTGTTGTACACACCACAAGTGAACACAACCCACACATAAAGAAAACAATTGGTTCATGACGTTGGGTTCAAATTTAAAAGTAACAATTTAATCAAACCAACTAAAATCCATCACTTGAGGACCAAAATAATATTTTAGTTAGGTTAGGGTTGTGGGGATATGCATCCAAATAATTGGCCACAACCTCATACAATGGGATATAGTTGTTGAAATTTAGGATAGTTAAAATCATCTATATCGGATACAGTTCAAAATTCATTCAACAATAGGTATTCTCTTAGAGTATATAATGTCAAGGTTGGGACCAAATGTTTGATTTATACTCCTAGCTCTTTCATACTAGAGATCCCCCAATAATTGATTTTAGGGGAAGGTAGGATAACCTATTGTATGTATCCAAGAAGATGTAGTTTAGTGGTCATTTCATATGTTCCTACCCAGGTGGCTCTCACAGGGTGAGGGTACTTGAAGCAAATAATTGTTAGTCACTAGGAGTTTCTCCCAATGTCCTTCACTATCATTGTCTCTTTCACACCTTTAATCACTCTTTTGGTGGACCTCATCTCCCATCAATTTGAGTGTTTGGAAGGTCCTTATTTGAATTTTTACTTGTTTCTCATGGCGTACTTCATTACCATTTTTCAAGAAATGTTTGGAAGAGTTTTGTTTTATTCTTACACTATTTGAGTAGTGGCACCCCTTAGGTTGATGGGGATTTTATTTTCTAGGCTGAATATTATTTCTTTGGTCATTTTTTTTATTGGATTATATTGCACCACTCACACATGACTCCAATTTAGTTTTTTTTTGCAATAAAGTGATTTAAAATTTTCCCACCACTATCCTTAAAAGTTATTACTTAGTTGACAGAACTTTCATGCCTAATCAAGATTGCACCTCCAATCTCTCATAGGCATTCTTGTAGGTTCTAGGGACTACACCCATTCATGTGAATCCTTGGTTGTGTCATTTCTCCTGCTTAGCATGTGAGGATCGAACATAATAGGCTTCCATATCCTCTTATTTCACCATATATTTCATCCTATTTGAGCTCTTCTGAGTTGAGTTCGTCCTCATCTAGTTCTTCCTTGTCTAATTTTCATTTTACTACCGCTCTGCATAGTCCACCAATCAATACAACTAATATAAAAAACACTAATAATGTGAATGTAACATGAATCATATGCCTAATATCCCATTGATAGCTAGTGTTAACCTACCATATTTGACTAAGATTATCAATAATTGTAACATACCCTTTTGCTAAGAGTGGATTTAAATGGTCTATGCAAATAAAATTAACAACAAGACAAATGCTCTGAATTACTCATGAAATTAACAATAATTATAAAAACATGAATGCAACTATTCACATGCTTCCAACAACATAATGATGTAATTATTCACACGAATGCAGCTATTCACATGCTTCCATGAATGCATGCATACCTAACAAACACATACAACATCTGAATTAGTATTTACACAATGGAATTAACATCATAAAACATAACAAAAACTTATCTTTCAATTGTGGAACTGGATGGCTACATATGAAGGACATTCCTCCCATCCATAGGAAATGTTGTTCCATTTCTCTCAACAACGGGCCACCCTCGAGTTGAGGTTATAATTTCAAAAGGAGGTTTGGCCCTCTTGGTTGTCCATTGTCCACATTAAACAAACCAAAACCTAGGTTCTACTCCAACAACAATTCTAATCCATCAACTCTCTTCCCCTCAACTTGCATAACCCAAGGGATGGGATCCCCCTTCACTGCACACAGTCCCTTAGGTATTCCCACTTCCGTCTAGGGCTCGAGTGCACTCGGTTGGATAGGAATCTCACAACTGGGGACTCTAGGAACTCTCAAATTCTCTAGGAGTGCTCACAACAACCTTCCCAAGGCTCTTGAGACATTTCCTCAATAATCATTCTTATAGGAACACAAGACATAATTTCAGCCTAAACACAACCCAATAATGTTTTTCCTCGAGCACAACATGGATGGCTCTGTTCTCAACACCTAACTCCCTTCTTGGTCTCCAAAAACAACCTGTAAAAAATTCCCCTTATTCCTACTCGAATTTATTTATTTTCCCTTGATTGCTTGACTCTCACTCTTCCTCAAAATGATTGCTTGACTCTCACACTACCCCCATGATTTACTCATCCCATGCTCTCAATAACTCTATGAAGTGATTTAACACATCAACCCTCTTATATGAATTCAATGTTTGAGTGTATAATAATTCAAAGGGAGGATATATGTTAGACCACTGAGAGGGGGGGTGAATCAATTGTTACTGTGCTTAAACAATTATAACCATTATAAACTCATTACAGAACACTCAATGATGATCACAATAATGTAGGGAAGTAAGCAATAGAGTATTCAACATCAATCGCACACATGAAGCACACAAAGACATATATTCCTGAGGAACCCCATAAAGGGAGAAAACCTCTTCTTCTTGATATGATAAGTAGTCTTTATTTTATGTACATTATAATTCTTATGAGAATGAAATCATTGTGAGGCTACCACCTTTGTTTTACAAGCTACAACTTGATGATAGAACCAACTCTCTGGTTTCTCTAGTACCCACTAGAAGGAAGCACCAACTCCCTAAGTGTTCCAACACCAACTTCCAGTCACACAGGCACCAACCTGCATAACAGAGAACAATAGTTCTCCCTTGCACAACCCTACCACCCTTGTTTTTATGGCTTCAACCAAATGGAAGCTACAAATCCTTGTGTTCAAGCACCCACTTGAAACTCTGAGGACACCAATCCTCCCTAGCACCACCCTACCACCCTGAAATATAAATCTTTGCTTGCTGGAATCTATTACAGTGATACAATATTTAACAATAGCTTACTAGTCTCATCACTGTTCTGCTACACTTCTCTGCTCTGCCTGCGTTAGTGTTCTCCTCCACACATACCAGCCTCTTTGGTCAAATTTTCTGCTTCATTTCATACTCTGTTGCATGTATTCATTCTATGTGTTGCACCTCTTATATACTCTTCTGGTCCTCTACACAACCACCTTATTCCCGCATACAAAAACTATCACAAAGCACTGCTTCTCTTCTCTGTTTTTCATGTTATTCACACGCTGAGTCCTCTGCCAGATCATCCTGGAAACTCTTCATATTATTTGTTGGTTATGCTCAGTCTGTTCACCATGAATGGCCGTTCATCCTGAGATTCTTTTGGAATCATTGACAGTAACTGTCTTTAACACTTTTCAATCTGTCGATTGTCTCTTCATTCCACTGATAGTTACCTCGAGTCTCTTCAACTTTTCTAGCGATCACCCTGAAGCCTCTTCAAATTCTATGGCAGAAACAATCAGTGGTTTCTGGCAGTTACCTAGAGAACCTACGCGCGTTCATGCCTTTGGCACCTTTTTCCTTTCTGAGAAAACTATACAGTGGGTGCTCGCTTTTCTGGCTAAGCCCCTTCCTTTTACGTGACCACGAGCTATGACCACAAGCCTGACCAAAAGGCGCTTCACAATCTCGGACATCGGATATTCAGCTGCGAGTTTCCTTGGTTCTCCCAACTCGCGATCTTCGATGTGGAGCCTAGTGACGTGCTAGCTCCTCCCATAACCTTTGTTGATGTGACCACTGGATGTGATCACTTGTTAATCAAATGGGTGCTTCAAGATCTCGACGATATCTGAAGTGGAGCCTAGCGACATGCTAGCTCCTCCCTTAAATTTTTGCTGATTTGACCTTGGTTGTGACCAGGGGCCAAGAAAAAGGGTGCTCCACGTTTCGTGAACTTGTGAACTTCGTCGTACTTGATCAACGGTCCACTCTCTCCCTTTGATCACCGACTGTGATCAAATCATGACCTTGTGTGTCGGGTGTTTGAACGTGAGGCAACCTTGACTCTTCCAACTCCTGATTCCTGATTCAACGCTCTATGTCAGATCGACGACCCACAACCCTCTGTGATCCAATGATCCAGATCTTATCGGGAATTTGCGTTTTGCGAAGTTGGAGGACTACTCACCTCCCTTCTCCCGACTTCCGATTTTTCGAAACCTTCTCCAGATCAACGACCCATGATCCTCGATGATCCGATGACTCATATCATATCAGGACTTCACATTTCGTGAAGTTGGAGGACTACTCACCTCCCTTCTTCTGACTTTCGATTTTCTGAAACTGCTTTATCGACTGCCACATGTCCTTCCCAGATGAACGACTAGGATTGTTGCGGCTCCCATATCCTTGGGTATTTTCCTCCTGCCTTCCTGATATTTGTGAGCGTCATATCAAAAATTGACAACTCCCCATGATCTAACGGTCTAGATCAACTTGCGAACTTGAACATCGCGAGTTCCTACAACTCTCACCTTTGAATTTTCTAGTTCGTGAGTCAGTGAAATGATGATCTCTCACCACGTGTCCTATGGATCCAATGGCTCATATCTCATCATGACTTCACATTTCGTGGAGTTGGAGGATGGATCTCAACCATTATCCTCTTCGCAGTTATACTAGATCCGACGGATGTTGGTCCTCGACGCTCAGATCCAACGGATCAGATCTGTACTTCTCCTCTGCGCTTCCTTTGGTTACTGGACTCTGATCTAACCGGTCAGATCTCATCATGACTTCGCACACTTGCGCTCTGTGTGAAACTCTGTGCTATTCCTCCTGAGCTTTGATTGCACACTCCGCCAGTAATCATGCCATCGTTGTTGTTGTTCTTGCTTGTAGACATGCCATTGTCGCTGCTCTTCTTTCCTGTAGACATGCCATCATAACTGTTGTTCTTGCCATCAATGACAAGCACACTTTGCTTGTAAACATGCCAACAATATTCCCCTTTGGCATTGATGGAAACATTGAACGACTGCACTATTTTTCTTATACCTCCAACTATAGCATGACCACACCTTTTCTCCCCCTTTGACATCAATTTCAAATAAAACATGCTTCCCGTGAGTTGTTGCAGTACTTTTCGAAGGTCTCAGATATTCAACCAACACATACTCCCACTGACAGGATGGGCTCTCTTAGGTTGATAATGGGGGTCACGCCCAATTTCTGGCTTAGATACTAAAACTGAGTTGTTGCAAGTGGTTTAGTGAAGATATCAACAATTTGATCTTTGGATGGAATATAACACAAAGAAACAACAATGTTGATCACATGTTCTCTCAAGAAGTGATACTTGATGGGCATATGCTTAGTCTTGGAGTGAAATACAAGGTTCTTTGACACACTGATTGCACTAGTATTGTCACAATGAATTGGGATTGGTACAGTATATTTTACCTCCAAGTCTGCAAGTGTTTGAATCATCCACAATACTTGGGTACAACAAGTGGCAACTTCAATGTATTCAACTTCTGTAGTTGATAAGGAAATGGAACCTTGCTTCTTGCTCAACCATGCTACAAGGGAATCTCCTAAGAAGAATGCACCTCCACTCGTGCTTTTCCTTTCATCCACGTAGTTAGCCCAATCATCATCTGAATAGACTGATAGTTGAAAATTCTGATTCCTAGGATACCATAGGACATAGTTCAATGTCCCTTTCAAGTATCTGAATATTCTTTTGACAACTAACAAATGACTCTGTTTAGGTGCAAACCGATACCTTCCTACCATTCCAACAACATGCATTATGGAGGGGATGCTGTGATGTACAATAGGATACCTATCATAGACCTATATGAACTATGATAAACATTAGGTGAGTCATCATCCTTTCTTAACTTACATCCAGTGACCATAGGTGTGCTCATAGGTTTAGAATCTTCCATTTGAAACCTTTTCAACATTTCTCTTAGATATTTTTCTTGAGAAATAAATATTCCTGCAGACCTCTGAGTAATTTGCAGACCAAGGAAAAATGACAGTTCCCCTATCATAGACATTTCAAATTCAGGCTACATGGCATAAGAAAACCATTGTACCAATGAAACATTATTACTACCGAAGATGGTGTCATCTACATAGACCAGCATAATGAGAAAATCATTACCCTTTGTTTTTATATATAGATTGTTGTCAATTGTTCCTCTCTTGAACCCTTTATTTTGAAGATATGTATCCAGTCTGTAATACCAGGCACGAGGAGCTTGTTTCAACCCATATAAGGTTTTCTTTAGATTTCAAACAAAGTCAAGGTTATCTGACAGTTGGAAACCCTCTGGTTGTTCCATATAGACTTCTTCTTTTAGATCTCCATTTAGAAAAGATGACTTGACATCCATTTGATAGAATTTAAACTATTTATGACAAGCACAGGCAAGAAACATTCTAATAGCTTCTCATCTTGCTACGGGCGCAAATGTTTCATCAAAATCTAGTCCTTCTATTTGAGCATATCCTTTGCATACCAATCTATCCTTATTTCTTACAATATTTCCTTGCTCATTCATCTTATTTTGTAGACCCATTTTGATCCTATTACAATTTTATCTGCTGGCCTAGGAACGAGTTCCCAAGTGTCATTCTTTTCAATTTGGTCCAGTTCCTCATTCATTGATTTTAACCAATTTACATCTTTACTAGCTTCATTAAAGTTCTTGGGTTCCACCATGGATATGAAGGCTATATGTGATTTATCGGTGTCTTTGATTATCCTTCTCCTGGTTTGTACACCTTTGTCTTTCTCACCAATTATCTGACTTGTAGGATGATTCTTTTGAGTAATTCTGGAGGAAGGATTTGATGTTGTCTGTTGATTTGAGTTTGCCTGAGTATTTGTATCTTCATCTGAATCAGAGTCTTCTTTTTCTAATTCTTGGACCTATTCATCTTCAGCTTCAGCTGTGTCCTCTATAGCAGACTCAATATTTCTCACCTCTGTTACTGGGACTCCTTCATCAACCTTTAAATCAATGCAATCAACTAATTTATGCAATCTTTTATTAAAGCATATATATCCTTTACTATTGGTATTATATCCTAAGAAGATGCCTTCATCAACCCTGTCATCATACTTGCTAAGGTTTTCATTATTATTCTTTATGTAGCACTTACTCCCAAAGAATTTGAAGTGTTTGATTGAAGCAGGTCTTCCATACCACAGTTCATAAGGTGTCTTGTCACTGTGTGGTATGAGGTGGGCTTTGTTAAGAACATGGAATGATGTGTGTATTTATTCTACCCAGTTGGTTTGACCAATGTTCTTCTCATTCATCATTGACCTGTCCATTTTCTGAACTGTTCTGTTTTGCCTCTCAACTACTCCATTTTGCTGTGGAGTTCCTGGGGTGGTGTATTCTCTCTTGATCCCATGTTTATCACATAATTCCTTGAAATCACTTGACATAAATTCTCCTCCTCTATGATATCTTACAACCTTTAATATGTTGCATGTTTGATTCTCAGTTAAAGCCTTAAATTTTTTAAATTTCTCAAATGCTTCGTATTTTTCTTTGAGAAAAGTAACCCAAGTGAGTCTGGAGTAATCATCAATGATCAACATGAAGTAGTTTTCCTTCCCTATGCCTTCTTGTCTTGATGGTCCACATAAATCCATATGAACTAATTGGAGTCATTTCTCTGTTGAAGTAGAGCTCTTGGATTTAAACTGTGTCCTAGTTAGCTTTCCTACTTGGCAGGGTTTACACACAAAATCTCGTGGATTTGATATTCTTGGAAGATATTTCACTGCTTCAAGATTTTTGAGCTTGATTAAGTGATCAAAGTTTAGATGTCCAAGTCTCCTATGCCATAAACAACTTTCATCACGTTTTCTTAGATGGCACTCTTCTCTATCTTCTTTCAACACATATGCATTAGTATCTATCCTTATGCCTTTAGCCACCACTTGTCCTGAGTTTACAAACTTTATCTTGCAATTCTTGGAAGTGAACACCAATTCACATCCTCTGTCACACATTTGACTTACACTGAGAAAATTATGTTTCAACCCATCTACAAGCAGAACATTTTGGTCTTTTCCTTTGCCATTACTTAAACTCACCATCCCTTTACCCTTGATTTATCCTAGAGCATCATTTCCAAAGGTTACATTTCCTAATTTTCTTTCACTTAGAGACAAAAAATTACTTTTGTCTCCCATCATATGTTTGGATAATCCACTGTCAATATACCATGGGTTCTTTTGTCTTTGAGCTGACAACATTAATCCACACTTGTCATTTTCTTTCTTATTCCAAACCTTGATATTTTCAGCAGAGGGATTAAAATCTGGCTTATAGTTTCTTAAGCGACAATTTGCAACTTTATGTCCATAATTATGGTAGGTGTGACATTTTGGTTCATTTAATAAAGGATCATAATGATTGTTATGCTTAACCTTTTTCTTTTTCCCAACCATCACATGATTTGTAGTCTGTGGTTGTTTGTTACTTGGCTGTCTCATTCTTTGCTGCGGCATATATCTATTCCTTGAGTGTTTTGATTGCTCATATCTAAATCTTAAAGAATAGTTTACAACTTTGTGACAAAAGTTAGAACAGAAAAAACAATATCTATAGAAAAATCCTTTGTACCTGGAAAATGGTTGTCTTCTTTGAGAAGGTCGATTTCTTCCATGCTGATGATTTCTTTGAGAAGAGGGTGTATTATTTATTTTTTCTACAGGTTCAGTTCTGGTACTTTTTCTTTCACTCTTCCTTGGCGACTGATTATCTTCCTTTGTTTCTCCATATTTGTTGTTGTCAATGAATGTATATTTGACAAAATTGATGGATTCTTTGTTGCTTGGTTGACCACTACTTTATCCTTCTTCATAACCCAAACCGGTTTTCAAATTTGGATTCCTTTGCTAATTCAGAATGATGGCTATTCCTTCTGAGGCTTTAATGCTTGGAAGATTTCAGAGATACAATGCTTTAAACTTCTCCATCTCTTTTCTGGTTTTTACTGCCTCTTCTTCCAAGGCTTCACATCTTGCTTTCTTCTTTGATAACTGTTGTTTCAGAATGTCCTCTATTTTCTTTGCCTCTTCTAATTCTAATTTTAGCAGGGCAAAGTCTTCAACATGTTTTTTCCTGTCTTTCTCGAACTATATCAACAATTGTTTTTGCTTTTTCTTCTTAAATCTGAGTCTGTCATTTTATTTTAGGGCACTGATCAGTTCTCCTTCCAAGTCAACCACAACTTATTCTTCATTAGCATCACTTCCAGTTCTTTCATTATTATAATCCTCTTTGGACATAAGCATAAATTCATTAACCTTAGCTTCACAATCAGAATCACTATATGTGTCTCCTGAAGAGTCATCATTGTTTACACATACACTTTTCTTTTTGCCAAATCTCTTGGATTTATACTTCTCTTCACCTTCAGTGTTCTAGTCCTTCTTCTTGTGTGGACATTTAGATGAAAAGTGACCTATATTTCCACCATTAAAACATTTGAAGGGCAACTTGCCTTGGTAGTTTCCTGATCCTTTCTTTAGTCTTCTCCCAAATTTTGCTTCAATTTCATTAGGCTCATAATCCTCATTCTTATCTGCTTTAAATGATGCTTCTCTAGAGGTGGATTTATCTTTACCTATCCTCATTTCATATGCAGTCAACGTTCCTATAAGTTGATCAAAAGGGAAATCTTTTAGATCATTAGATTATTCTATAGCAAAGACATTTGGGTTCAACCTGTCTGGCAGAGATCTCAAGATTTTCTGAACTAACGAGGCTTCCTCAATTTTTTCACCAAGTCCTTTCATTGCATTTACTAGTTATTCAACTCTTAGAAAGTAATTCCCAATAGTTTCATCCTCTTTCATCTTTAGCTGTTCAAAATGTAATCTGTAGGTATGAAGCTTGGCATCCTTTACCTTCTCATTACCTTCATAACTGCTAATGAGTTTGTCCCACATTTCTGCTTCTGCAAGCCCACTCATAATAGCATTCATAGCATTAGCATTGAAGCTGAATTCTAGCTTGTCATCCTTATTATATAGTACAACTGGCTTTACATAACCAATCTCTACCACATCCCAAACATCTACACCTAAAGCCATTATGTAGGTTCTCATCCTAACTTTCAAGAAGGAAAAGTTTGTTCCATTGAACAAGGGGGATTTATTGGTTGAAGTTCCTTCATGGCTAGTCATGTTTAAGCTCTAGAATCTACCCTTAGATAAAAGGAATCAACTCTGATACCAATTGTTAGAAAACTAAGAGGGGGGCGGGGGAGGGGATGAATCAATTGTTACTGTGCTTAAACAATTGTAACCATTTTAAACTCATTACAGAACACTCAATGATGATCAAAATAATGCATGGAAGTAAGCAATAGAGTATTCAACATCAATCACACACATGAAGCACACATAGACAAATATTCTTGAGGAAACCCATAAAGGGAGAAAACCTCTTCTTCTTGATATGATAAGTAGTCTTTATTTTCTATACATTATCATTCTTATGAGCACAAACTCATTATGAGGCTACCACCTCTGTTTTACAAGCTGCAACTTGCTGAGAGAACCAAATCTCTGGTTTCTCTAGCACCCACTAGAAGGAAGCACCAACTCCCTGAGTGTTCTAGCATCAACTGGATAGAAGCACCAAATTCCAGTCACACAGGCACCAAAATGCATAACAAAGAACAATAGTTCTCCCTTGCACTACCCTACCACCCTAGTTTTTCTGGCTTCAACCAAATGGAAGCTACAAGTCCCTGTGTTCATGCACCCACTTGAAACTCTGCGGACAATAGTCCTCCCTAGCACCACCCTACCACCCTGAAATATAAATCTTTGCTTGCTAGAATCTATTACAGTGATACAATATTTATAAATAGCTTACCAGTCTCATCACTGTTTTGTTACACTTCTATGCTCTTCCTGCATCAGTGTTCTCCTCCACGCATACCAACCTCTTTGTTAACCTTTTCTGCTTCATTTCATACTTTGTTGCGTGTATTCATTCTATGCATTGTGCCTCTTATATACTCTTCTGGTCCTTTGCACAACCACCTTCTTCCCGCATGTAGAAACTATCACATATCACTACCTCTGTTCTCTGTTCTGCATGTTATTCACACATCGATTCCTCTGTCAAATAATCCTAGAAACTATTCATATTCTCTGGCGGTTATGCTCACTCTGTTCACCATGAATGGTCATTCATCCTGAGGTTATTTTGGCATCATTGGCAGTAACAATATTTGACACTTTTCAATCTATCGATTATCTCTTCATTCCACTGATAGTAACCTTGAGTCTCTTCATCTTCTCTGGAAATCACCTTGAAGCCTCTTCTAATTCTCTGGTAGAAAAAATCAGTGGTTTCGCTAACTTGCAAACTTCGTCGTGCCTGATCAACAGTCCACGCTCTCCCTTTGATCGATGACTGTGATCAAATAACGACCTTGCATGTCGAGTGTTTGAACATGAGCCAACACTAACTCTTCCAAATCTCGATTCCCGATTCAACTCTCTATGTCAGATCGATGACCCACAACCCTTTGTGATCCAACGGTCCAGATCTTATCGGGACTTCGCGTTTCGCGAAGATGGAGGACTACTCACCTCCCTTTTCCCAACTTCCAATTTTCCAAAACCTACTCCAGATCAATGACCCATGATCCTTGGTGATCCGACGGCTCAGATCATATTGAGAATTCACATTTCGCAAAGTTGGAGGACTACTCACCTCCCTTCTTCCGACTTTCGATATTTGAAACTACTTTATCGGCCTCCACATGTTCTTCCCAGATCAACAACTAGGATTTCTACGGCTCCCAACTCCTCGGGTATTTGCCTCCTTCCTTCCTGATATTTGCGAGCGTCAAATCAATAGTTCACAACTCCCCATGATCTAACGCTCTAGATCAACTCGTGAACTCGGACATCGCAAGTTCCTACAACTCTCACCTTTGAGTTTTCCAGTTCGCTAGTCAACGAAATGTTGATCTCTCACCACGTGTTCTCTGGATCCAATGGCTCAGATCTCATCGCGACTTCGCTTTTCATGGAGTTGGAGGATGGATCTCATCCATTATCCTCTTCACAGTTATACTAGATCCGATGACTATTGGTCCTTGGTGCTCAGATCCAACAGATCAGATCTGTACGTCTCCTCTGCGCTTCCTCTGGTCATTGGACTATGATCTAACGGACATCGAGTATTCAGGATTGGTGATCCAATGACCACTGTCGCTCCTCCTATTGAGCTTACACTTCCTCCTGACTTGGAATAATTTCTAAGTGTCAAAGGCCTCAACCTTTGATCCTTCTGCGAGTCCTGATGACTTTGGGACTCATCTACGTTTATGAAAAACGCTATCTCTCTTGATCTTTGGCAATGAAGTTAACCTCGGCCCTGGCGCACAATTGCGCTCTACGTGCAACTCTACGCTATTCCTCCTGAGATTTGATTGCACACTCTGCCAATAATCATGCCATCATTGTTGTTTTTCTTTCCTGTAGACATGCCATCGTCATTGTTGTTCTTTCTTGTAGACATGCCATCGTCGCTGTTGTTCTTGCCATCAATGACAAGCACACTCTGCCTATAAACATGCCAAAATTATATGGTAATGACACATTAACTCAGGAAAATGACATGGGTTTCCCCTTGTATCCCTCTTTTATCCCCCTTTCTCATGGAATCATAGCCCCCCATCATTTCCGTCCCTCTCATATCACAACCAACAATTATTATTTTTTCTAATTATTTTAATTTATAAAATATTTAATTCGTCCCTTGTCCATATTAATCGGTACAAGATCTTTGACCCAACATATTTTCTCAATAGCCTCAATCACATTTTCACATTTACATTATAATTTATGAGGATTAAAACGAGGTTTGTTACATTCCCCCGCCATTATTTTTTCATTGTTCTCAATGCACAACACCATACATGTGTACATACATATTACAATGCTTGTCTCTCCAACCCCCCTTTTTTTCCAACGTATAGGCTCTCCAACCTAAAACATGTTCGCATAGGTGCTTCGACCCAAAACATGTACACATAGGAACTCCATCCCCAAAATCATATATAATGATTTCACAATTCATTAAATATTGCAGTAATTCCAACCATTGATATCTCTTTCCCTTTATCTCGCACAACCCAAGGAAGTGTACCTGATGTAGGAGAATCGCCTTCCAAGTCAACATCGCACGCGTGGAGGCGAACGAATGACATCTCAGCAGGACCGAGTTTCAAATCAAACATTTATTTCAGAGATAAATCGGTTGTTGGGATATTTTGTAAACAACATTTTAAAATTGTAACTTGTATGTAAAGTCTTACGGACTGTAAGGGATTGCAGATATGGAGTGTTGAATCTTATCTAGCAATAACTGTTAGTTATTGTAATAGGAAAAAGTAGGTAACAACCTTGAATTGATAGGATAGATTTCAGACAGGACGAGAGAGCTCATAGAGCCGATCCTTTAGATAGTTTTTTCATTGTTGTATTGTAACAGATAGACAGAGTAGATAAAATGATATAAAGATCAGAGAGATTAGTAGAGTAGAGTAGAGTAGAAGAAACACTATGTAATTTGTTTTCATGAATGAATAGAACAGACAGAATTGTCCCAAATCCTTGGATTGTGTTCATTTGATGTATGATTGAATGACTGTGATATTCTGTGTGTTTGGTTATTTTCTTTTTCGTTCATGTATGATTGTTCGAGAGATTGACTGTATGAGTTAGTGACGAAACTGGATGAGTTTCAATTGTTTCTCTTCTGATACTCGTATCCAAGGTGTGCATCTCGAATGCAAGGAGTGCACCAACTGAGTCTCGGAGTGGCTCAGAGAAGTTAAGAGAGGACAAGAGAAACTTAGACTAGGTTCAAGGTGTGCACAGCGTCAAGGAGTGACCAAGCTTCGAAGAACCGACGCAGAGGAACACCAGGTGGGTGAGAAGAATTTATTTCCAAGAAATCCTTCGATTTGAGTTATCAAAATCCTGAGAACGTAAGGTGTCCGTGGGAGATCGAAATCCTTTCAAGAACAGAAGCTCATAAGAGATAACACTTTTTCTGAGTGTTGACGAGATCCTAGTGTCGGACTCGTAGAAAGAACAAAGATTCTAAACCTTTGAAGAATGATAAATATTCCAAGCAGGGAGATATCAGAAGCTCAGGAGGAGGAGTGACCGTGATCGTTGGATCGCAGTGAAGAATATCGACATTCGTTGGATCATAGGAAGGTGCAAGAACCTTAGCACTTTGAAGCACATAGGAGAGAGAACCTATCGACGTTGAACTTTGAGATTTTTGGAGCCCGAAGAGCCGGAAACCCAAAGTAGAACCTCAGCCGTCCGATTGTAAGAGCAGATCTGAGTCATCAAATTGTTCAGGGTGAAATTCGAGCGTCGGATCTCCAGAGAGGATCTGGACCATCAGATATTGTGAAGTCTGGGAGGAAGAAAGTTTGAAACTTGAAACACCAGAAGCACGGAGAGCCGAAGGTCTAGAGTGAATCTGGATCGTTGATCTAGAAGGTTATGTGTCGATAGGTCGAAGGATCTAGAGGAAGGTGGAGGTTGAAGCATTGAAACATCTGAAGCCTAAATAACCAAAGAGATGAGAGCCATCGATCTGTGAGGAGACAGTTGGTAGAATATCTCAAGCTCTGGGAGAGTTGAAGTGGGTTTTTTCAGTTTGAGAATTGAAATCGCCAGAGTACGAAGACCAGAAGACCCGAAGTAAGATCTGGACCGTGAGATCTAAGGGAGACATGGTATGAATCCATGAACTCCGAGTAATGTCCCGAAGTGGTTCATAGCCATTGGATTCGGAGGAGACATGGTGCACATCTGTGAGCTCCGGGTAAATACCCGAAGTAATCCTCGATCGTTAGATCAGGAGGACACGCGTCAGTGGATTATAGACTCCGGGTAAAATCCATTGGGGAAAAGGAAGTTTGAGATTTGAGATTTCAGAAGTCCAGAGACCAGAAGGAGATCTCAATCGTTGATCAAGAAGAGGGTCGCAGGACCATTGATCTGTGTTTAAAGGCCAAATATCCATAGTGGGAGCAGAATCGTCGATCGAGCAGGACAGGTGTCCACACATTGTCAACTCTGGGAGATTGGAGTACGGAGGAAGATGGGTTTGAGATTTTGAATTCCTGAAGTCTGAAATTGTGAAGAGATATCGACCGTTGATTCAAAGGAAGCATATATGGTCCATAGATTCGAAGGGCGTAGATTTGATCGTCGATTTAGACATTATCATCAAGATCGTGAGATCGACGATCCCATAGCATTGCGGGAACAAGAGTTGCGGAGTTTAAAATATTGAGAGTGGGCCACAATTCAAACCATGGTTTTGTCAGAAGGAAACGTGGAAGCTTGAGGATAATTTCTGGCCCAAAAGCAGTTTAACTCCAAACCTCTTGTGTGTGTGCCCACAATCACGTGGCCACCGCCCAAAGTCACATTCAAGAGAGGGATTATATGAAAAGGAGCTATCGCTCAACACTCTGATATTTCACAGTAGAGCGAAAGGGAAGTTCGCTGGTTCTATCAGAACCTCACCAAGAAGCTGAAAGGGCCCATGTATTGATATAGAAAGGAACCATTAAGGTTTCAGAGAGTCATCAGACTCAAGAATCAGAGATCCTTTGACCGGGAGGTCGCGCACCCCTACAAGGAGTAGGGGGGCTACATCAGGTGGTATCGGAGCTGATTTTTAGTTTGTTTGTAGACAAAGGTGAAAAGGAGAAAGGGAGTAAGTTGATATCATTTTTGGTATCAAGAATTTGATTTCTGTTTGTAGGTGACACAGTGAAATCATGCCACCCAAAAGGCGTAGAGCGAATGCAGAAATGGAAGAAGAAATGAGGTGACTCTGAATGAGACTGGATGCCATGGAAATAACACAGAGAAGAGCACCAAACGCTGGAGATATGAGTGAAGATGAGAGTGAAGAAGAAGAGGTCGAAGAAAATGTAGTATGGGATGCTGCACAAGATTGCTTAATAAAAGGTTTTTCAAAAATAGGAGCCAGAGCAAGGATAGAGGTACCGATGTATGAAGGCAATTTAGAGGTTGAAGAATTGTTAGATTGGGTATATGCTATGGAAAAATACTTTGATTACGAATATATTGAAGAAGATAAGATGGTAAATCATGCAGTGACAAGACTGAAAGGTCATGCAACACTATGGTGGGATGAACTGCAAGACGAACACATGAGAAATGGTAAGGAGAAAATTAAAAACTGGGATAGGATGGTAGCTAAACTAAAGGAAAAATTTATCCTGGAGGATTACCAAATTAATATTTAAAAAAGATTGCAGAACCTAAGATAGAAAGGTTTATCAGTGAAGGAGTACACTTAAGAATTCTATAGACTGAACATCAGGGCTGGACAGAAAAAAAATGAAGATGAAAAGACAATCAGATATATCAATGGGCTGAGATATGAAATCCAAGAAGACATCAACATGATGTCAGTGAGTAAAGTGGAGGATGCTTATCAAGCAGCCTTGAAAGCTGAAGAAAAATTAGCCAGGAATCAAATCCAACAAAGCAGAGGAGGAAACTCAAGAAGAGGTAAGGGAACTACCAGAGAGAAGTTCCAGAAGTCGAAGCATGAAGCTAACAAACAACATAGTCACCATGAGAAAGGTGTAATTTCTAAAGAAGGACAACATGGTGGAACAGGTTCATTTTCCAGAGGAAGAGGACGAGGAAGATCCAGAGGAGGAGTAGTTAGATGCTATACCTGTGGAAATCAAGGGCACAAGTCTTGGGAATGTCCCGAGAGAAAGAACGAAGGACGAGGTGAAGCACATGCTGCTGAAGCACATAAACATGTGGAAGCATAAGCGACAGAAAAAGGAAGGAACCTCATGATGATAAATATTCTTCTTAAACCCTAGAAGGATGTAGAGGAACCAGTTCAGTGAACAATTATGTTCAGAACTGCTTGCAAGTTGAAATACAGAGTTTGCAAGGTGATCATAGATAGTGGGAGCACTGACAATATAGTATCCACATAGATGGTGGAGAAGCTAGAGTTGAAGACAACTGCACATCCAAACCCATACAAGGTATCATGGTTGCAGAAAGGACATCAAGTAATGGTAAGTCAACAATGCCAAGTCGAATTTAAAATAAGAGGTGATAGGGATGAAATATTATGTGATGTGATTCCTATGGATGTCTGCCATATTTTAATGGGGAGACTGTGGCAGTTTGACAGAAAAGTTATTCATGATGGAAGAAGGAATACTTATACCCTAGAAAATAATGGTAGGACACATATGTTGTTACCAATAGAAGACAAAGAGCAAAAGAGGGAAGCTATTTCAAGCATACATCTCATGAGTGGGAATGAACTCTTGAAAGAAGCCAAGGAGGAGAAAGAAATGCAGTTTGTTGTAGTAGGGAAGCCTAGAGTTATCCTTACAAATACTTTTGTGGAATATTTGCCTATAGAAATCCAGGATCTGTTAGAAAACTTTGCTGATATAATTGTATATGAGTTACCACACTCATTGCCACCCATCAAGAGTATAACCCATCATATTGACCTTATTCTAGGAGCTAGTTTACCAAACAAAGAAACTTATAGGTTGACACCTAGAGATAATGAGGAAGTCAAGAATCAAGTCCAAGAGTTGTTGGATAAAGGTTTAGTTAGGGAAAGCCTAAGCCCATGTGCAATACCAATTGTGTTAAGCCCAAAGAAAGATGGAGGATGGAGAATGTGTACAGATTCTTGAGCCATCAACAAGATAACCATTAGGTACATATTTCCTTTACCAAGGATGGATAATTTGATGTACTGTTTGAGTGGAGCGATCTATTTTTCCAAGATAGACTTGAAAAGTGGATTCCATCAAATGAGGATGAGATAGGGAGATGAATGGAAAACAACATTCAAGACAAATGAAGGATTTTGTGAATGGTTGGTCATGCCATTTGGGTTGACAAATGCACCAAGCACATTTATGAGGTTGATGAATGAAGTGTTGAAAGACTTCATAGGGGAATTTGTCATAGTATATCTGGATGACATACTAATCTTCAGTAAGACAAAGGGAGACCATTTAAGACATTTGACATCAGTGATGGAAAAGATGCAACAAGAGAAGGTGTTGATAAATTTGAAGAAAACTTCTTTTATGAAGAAGGAACTCATATATTTGGGTTTTGGGATCTCTTCAAATGAATTGAAGATGGATCCAGAAAAGGTAAGAGCAATCAAAGAATGGCCATCACCAAGCAACATATTTGAGGTAAGGAGTTTTCATGGGTTAGCAAGCTTTTATAGAAAATTTATCAGAAATTTCAGTGGTTTATGTGCACCCATGCTGGACACTATGAAGAAGAAACACAAGTCCTTCAGTTGGACAGAGGAAGCTGAAAAGGGTTTCAAAGTGTTGAAGGAGAAAATCACAGAACAACCAATTCTGGTCTTGCCAGATTTTGAAAAAAACATTTCATGTGAGATGTGATGCAAGTGGATTAGCTATTGGAGCATTCTTGAGTCAAGATAATAGTCCAATTGCTTATTTTCAGTGAGAAACTGAATGACGCCAAGAAGAATTATTCCACATATGAAAAATAATTTTATGCAGTGATTCAAGATTTGAAGAAGTGGAGACACTATCTAATTCCAAAAGAATTTGTCTTGTACAGTGATAATCAAGCTTTGCAATTTATTACTAGGCAAGAAAAGTTGAATCAGAAACATGCAAAATGGGTAGAATTTATGCAAAATTTTACTTTTGTTATTAATCACATTGTTGGAACTGCTAACAAAGTTGAAGATGATTTGAGCAGGAGGAGTTTGATTGTACATGAATTCCAAGTGGAGACCTTAGGGTTTCAACACCTCAAGGAGATGTATCAAGAAGATGCAGATTTTAAGGAGGCTTATGAGGCATGGAATAATCCTTTATTGGGAGACAAAAGACCATGGGCTGAATATTTGATCTAGGATGGATTATTGTTCAAAGGAAGCCAATTATGCATTCCAAAATTCTCAATGAGAGATAATTTTCTGAAAGAGAAACACAACAAAGGTTTAGCTGGACATTTTGGTCATGATAAGACATTTGGAGAGATGAGTAATTTGTATTATTGGTCGAGCATGAGAGCGGAGGTGAAAAAGTTTGTTAACAAATGAAAAATTTGTCAATATGAAAAATGAAGACAACATAACACTAGTTTGTATCATCCATTACCAATTCCAGAGAGGCCATGGGATGCAATCAGTATGGATTTTGTTTTGGGATTTCATAGAACTCAAAAAAGGAGCGATTCCATATTTGTTGTGGTGGATAGATTTTCAAAAATGGCACATTTCATACCATGCCAGAAGAAAAATGATGCTACACGCATAGCCAATTTGTTTTTCATAGAGGTAGTGAGACTACATGGATTGCCAAGGAGCATAGTCTCAGACAGGGACACCAAATTTGTAGGACACTTTTGGAGGAATTTATGGAGGAGGCTAGGGACAAACTTGTCCTTTAGTTCAACATATCACCCTCAGAGAACAACTACAAAACAATAACCAGAAATACAAGAGCAGAGTTGATCAAAAGAGGAGAGAAGTTCAATTCGAAGTTGGATATGAAGTTTTAGCTCATTTGAGAAAAGAAAGGTTTCCAAGAGGAACATATAACAAATTGTAGATGAAGAAGATAGGACCATGCAAGATTCTCAGAAAATTCACAGCCAATGCTTATGAAATTGAGTTTCCAGACAATGTTGGGATATCGCCGATATTCAATGTTGCAGACCTATATCCTTATAGGAGAGATGAAGCAGGAGAATCAGATGACTAGAAAGAAATTCAGTGGGAAGAGCAATTTCCCACAGCAGAAAAACCTCGGATGGAGAAAATCATTGAACATAGGGATGGAAAGAAAATGAGGAGGAAGACATATCCTAAATACTTAGTGAATTGGAAAGATCATCCAATGGAAGATGACAGTTGGGTTACAGAACCTGATATTTTGAAGCATGGAAAAACAGTGCAGGGGCTCATGGACAGGAGTCCATGAAATTTTTTAACCAGAGGAGTATGATGCAAGAGTATCGCCTTCCAAGTCAACAACACACACGTGGAGGCGAACAAATGACATCTCAGCAGGACTGAGTTTCAAATCAAACATTTATTTCAGAGATAAATCAGTTGTTCGGATATTTTGTAAACAACATTTTAAAATTGTAACTTGTATGTAAAGTCTTACGGAATGTAAGGGATTACAGATATGGAGTGTTGAATCTTATTTGGCAATAACTGTTAGTTATTGTAATAGGACAAAGTAGGTAACAACTTTGAATTGATAGGATATATTTCAGATAGGACGAGAGAGCTCGTAGAGCCAATCCTTTAGATAGTTTTTTCATTAATGTGTTGTAACAGATAGATAGAGTAGAGAAAATGAGATAGAGAATAGAGAGATCAGTAGAGCATAGTAGAGTAGAAGAAACACTATGTAATTTGTTTTCATGAATGAATAGAATAGATAAAATTGTTCCAAATCCTCGGACTGTGTTCATTTGATGTATGATTGAATGACTGTGATATTCTATGTGTTTGGTTATTTTCTTTTTCGTTCATGTATAATTGTTCGAGAGATTGACTGTATGAGTTAGTGAAGAAACTTGATGAGTTTCAATTGTTTCTCTTCTGACACTCGTATGCAAGGTGCGCATCTCGAATGCAAGGAGTGCATCGACTGAGTCTCAGAGTGGCTCAGAGAAGTTCAGAGAGGACAAGAGAAACTAAGACCAGGTGCAAGGTGTGCACAACATCAAGGAGTGACCAAGCTTCGAAGAACCAATGCAGAGGAACGCCAGGTGGGTGAGTAGAATTTCTTTCAAAGAAATCCTTTGATTTGAGTTATCAAAATCCCGAGAACACAAGGTGTGTGTGAGAGATCAAAGTAATTTCAAGGAAAAAAGCCTAGAAGAGATAACACTTTTGCCAAGTGTTGACGAGATCCTAGAGTCAGACTGGTAGAAAGAACAAAGATTTGAAACCTTTGAAGATTGATAAATCTTCCAAGCGGGTAGATATCAAAAGCTCAGGAGGAGGAGTGATCATGATCGTTGGATCACAGTGAAGAAGATCGAGAGTCGTTGGATCAGAGGAAGGTGAAAGAACCTTAGCACTTTGCATCACATAGGAGAGAGAACCTATCGGGTTTGAATTTTGATATTTCCAGAGCCCGAAGAGCCGGAAACCCAAAGTAGAACCTCAGTCGTCCGATCACAAGAGAAGATCTGAGTCGTCATATTGTTCGGGGTGAAATCTGAGCATCGGATCGCCAGAGAGGATCTGGACCATCAGATATTGTGAAGTCTGGGAGGAAGCAAGTTTGAAACTTGAAACACCCGAAGCGTAGAGAGACGAAGGGCCGAAGTGAGTCAGGATTGTTGATCGAGGAGGTTACATGTCGATAGGCTGTCGGATCCAAAGGAAGGTGGAGGTTGAAGTGTTGAAACATCCAAAGCCCGAATACCCAAAGAGACAAGAGCCGTTGATCTATGAGGAGACACTTGGCAGTAGATCTCGAGCTCCGGGAGAGTTGAAGTGGGTTTTTTCAGTTTGAGAATTTAAATCGCTAGAGTGCGAAGACCCGAAGTAAGATATGGACCATGAGATCTAAGGGAGACGTGGCATGAATCCGTGAACTCCGTGTAAGGTCCCAAAGAGGTTCATAGCTGTTGGATTCAGAGGAAACATGGTGCACATCTGTGAGATCCAGGTAAATGCCCGAAGTAATACTCGATCATTAGATCAGGAGGACACGCGTCAGTGGATTACAGACTTCGGGTAAAAGCCATTGGGGAAAAGGAAGTTTGAGATTTGAGATTTCAGAAGTTTGGAGACATGAAGGAGATCTCGACCGTCAATTGAGAAGAGGGTCGCATGACCATTGATATGTGTTTAAAGGTCAACCATCCATAGTGGGAGCAGAACCGTTGATCGAGCAAGATAGGTGTCTGCAAATTGTCAACTCTAGGAGATTGGAGTACGGAGGAAGATGGGTTTGAGATTTCGAGTTCCCGAAGTCTAGAATTGCGAAGAGATCTCGACTGTTGATTTAGAGGATGAAGATTTGGTCTGTAGATTCGAAGGGCAAAGATTTGATCATCTTTTTAGATGTTATCATCAAGATCGCGAGATTGATGATCCTGTAGCATTGTGGTAACAAGAGTTGCACAGAGTTTAAAATATTGAGAGCGAGCTGCAATTCAAACCATGGTTTCATCAGAAGGACATGTGGAAGCTTGAGGATAATTGCAGGCCCAAAAGTAGTTTAAGTCCAAACCACTTGTGGGCATGCCCACAATCACGTGGTCACCACCCAAAGTCACATTCAAGAGAGGGCTTATCTGAAAATGAGCTATCTCTCAATACTCTGAGATTTTTCAACAGAGCGAAAGGGAAGGTTGCGGGTTTTTTCAGATCCGCACTAAGAAGCCAAAAGGGCTTGTGTCTTGATATATAAGGGAACCATTAAGGTTTCATAGAGTCATCAGACTCAAGAATCGGAGATCCTTTGACCGATAGGTCACGCAGGACTATGGGGAGTAGGGGGATGCATCATTAACCCCTTCTCTGCTCCAAAATATCTCAAGTTATACCACTTCCCTCCAATGCTCCAACACAGACCAACTAGGAAAGAGACATGGCTCTAGGAACTCTGACTGAAACAAATTTCACAATTTCTTGATTACCACAACAATTCCAACCAACAYGCTCTCCATCCACTCAACCTGCAMAACCCAAGTAAATGTACCCCCTTCTCTGCACCATAGTCCCTTAGGTTATACCACTTCCCTCTAGGGATTCAACACAAGGTCATACAAGAAGTCTCAAAGATGTATCTCTAGGAACTCCAGTTGTGATWATGGAACTCCAGCTGTGATAATGTTATTTGAGTTCCCTTTTGAGATATCTTTGGGTCGTTCTAGTGAACTTGTTCTTTTGGTTTGGTGTTWTATTGAGATGGGTTACACGTATATCATCCCATGATAAAATTAATTTTTTGACATTTGCATATAAGTTAGGTTTTCACCACCTTGCATTTTTCATATTGTTGACTTTTTCACTTTTCCATAGGATTGATCCCATCGAAGTTTGACACATAACCTTCTCTGCTACTTTAGAAGTGTTGTAATTAGGTGGTAGAGCCTCCCTCTACATGTATTCCTTAGATAGATACTTTTATGCATTTTTGTATCCATGCCGTGAGTATTCTCCATAGGTTTGGGAGTCCTTTTAGTCCCACCATGATCATGTTTTGAAGCCTCATTCTTCTTTGTCTTTTCTGGATCTTACTCGAGGGACTCCCCATGAGCACAATTTGTTGTCTTTTAGGCTCATTTAAACTTTGAAAGAAACATATAATGAGAGTTTATTTATTCTTTTTGGTCTCATTTGGATTACTTAAGAAAAGAAGCCCCACTGGAGTCTTCTTTAATCCCTTTTCAGAGTATCTAAAAATGAAAAGATTACTGAGCGATATTGTTAACCTTCATGCTTGCCAAAGTCAAATTGGAAGGCACATATATTCGACAATAGTTTACCCCTGTTTCGGTCCGGACGATTAATTTATGAATAAAGGTATGCCCTTGGAGCTTCAGTTCACTAGGAGAGTATTTTGAGGCATAAGTTTAACCCTTTTTCAAGAAAGGGACATTCGATGATCCTTCATATCAATGTCAAACACGTTCATAGTTCCAGCAAGCCTCTTCTCTTTTGTCTTAAGTTTTGGAGACTCATGATCCAAAAAAATTGCAGAAGCTTTATGGCATCGAGATTGGGACATACCAATGAATGAAGAGTATCGCTCTTTAATGGATAAAAATACTTGGGATGTTGTACCTCTTATGAAAGGAAGAAAAATTTTCAGATGTAAATAGGTGTACATAACTAAGTATGCATCAGATGGAAGTGTTGAAAGACACAAGGCCCAATTTGTTTCCAAAAGGTTCTCTCAAGTTGAAGGCATTGACTATAATGGAACCATTTTCCCCATATTCAAAATGAATTCCATTTGCCTTATTCTATCCCTTGTTGCCTCACATAAATGGGAGGTCGATCAGATGGATGCTAAATATACCTTCTTGCATGGGGGTTTGCAAGAAGAAATATACATGGAACAACCTCCTGGCTATGTCAAAAATGACTCCAGGATTGTTTGTTACATTAAGAAATCTATTTATGGTCTCAAGAAAGCTCCTCAAGCTTGGTATGCCAAAATGGACTACTTTATTCTTGACATCGAATTTTCTAGATGTCATTCTAACCCTAATTTCTATACCAAGATAGTAGGAATCCATCTCATAATCCTTGTTCTTTATGTTGATGACCTTATCCTCACTGGTAGTGACCCTAAACTCTTAACCCATGTTAAATATATCCTTAAAAAGAAATTTGAAATGAAATACTTAGGATATCTACATTATTTCCTTGGCCTCCCAGTATTTCAAACTAAGGAAGGAATTTTTATTTCCCAATCTAAGTATGCTTGTGGCTTTCTTCCATGCTTTCACAAGGATGATTCTAAGCCAACCCCTTCTCCCTTCTAGTCTAGAGTCAAACTTTCTGCCACTTTTAATTCTCCCAAAGTTGATGCCACCTTGTACCATCATTGAATTGGTAGCCTCTTATATTTGACTCATACCCATCTTGATATTTCCTTTGTTGTTGGTCTTTTTTCCCGGTATATGAAAACACCCCCTGAAATCCATTGTAAATCAACTAAAATGATACTTAGGTATGTTCAAGGCACAATTTAGTTTGGGATACATTATAGTTCAAGGGAAACTCCTTTGTTGGTTGGTTTCACTAATTCATATTGGGTCGACAACCCTGTTGATCAGAAGTCCACTACACGTTATGTTTTCAGCCTTAGTTTTAGACCTATCACTTGGGATTGTAAGAAACAAAAACCTATTTCTCTTTCTTGAGACGAATCAAAGTACTAAGAAATTGTAAATGCAAGTCAAAGATCCTTGTGGCTTCGAAAGATCCTTTTAGAGTTTGGATTCCAACAACAACATCCGACCACCCTCTGGTGTGACAATTAGAGTGTCATCAAGATTTCCAAAGATCCAGTTCAACATCATCACAACAAACACATCAAACTACACATGCAATTAATTATAAATATAATTCATGATCAAGTTACTGAAGTTCTCTTTTTCCCTATAGAATATCAAGTTGCAAACATTTTCAGAAAGTCTCTTACATAAGTGAAGTTTTCCAAGCTTTTATCTATGTTAGGAGTTCAGTAAGTTTTCATTAAGGGCTGATAGGATGTAATGCCTCCTTCCTTATCCTATTGTGTATCCTTTGTAAATCCTTCAATCTTATCCTAAGTTGTTCTTAAGGGGGGATATTAGGATATTTAGACACTTAGGAGTTAGTTAAGTTCAACTTGGTCTAACGTGTCATTAGGTTAAAATGTGTTTCTTAGTGTGTTTCTTTAGTATGCATTTGTAATCCGACTATCATGATACGTTCCCGACATAGAGTGATCTAACGGTTCATATTCTCCTCAATCTTAACAACTATATTAATCCATGGATTAACACCCGATTGGTCCATGATCTCTATTTAAAGAGCATGGAGGGTCATTTGTCGATGATTGATTGTGAGAAAATCTCTGTAACACATTTTCTTTTGCATTAATAAATTGCTCCAAGTGGACATATTGGTTGGGGATGTGGATGTTTACCCACAGGAGCTTTACCACATAAAAAAATCAGTGTATTGATCTTTGAGTGGCTACTGAAGGTGTTCGTTCTCTATTGGAATACATGTATTGTCGAACATTATACAACCATTATAAAGGTGTTATCTTTTAAGTCTTTTTCCATTGACAATAAAATTATAATCATTCTTTACTCTATCTTGTGCCTTAGATGTTAGATGGACGCCATTTCTTTGCATCTTTTCTCTTGCATAAGGTGTAATATTGAATGGGTTTTCTAGTGCTTGGCTCTTTTTGGTTTATTTATTTTGTCTCTTACTTAAGTTACACAACTCTTGTGTAATTCATTTTGGTAATCCTAGTAATAAAATACCATCAACAGATCGAAAACTCCACTATGTAAGAAACCATTGTTTCCTACCTTGGTTGTGTGTGTGTTTTACTAGGATTGATGGTAGTGTAGTTTTCCTTGCTTTTGTGTTGTTTTTTTCTTGTTATAACCATCGTTTTCAAGGGACCTAAGCAGGAGAACCTTATTTTCATCCTTGGATATGAGGAATTTATTAACAATTTTATTTTAATATCATAGCGCAATTATCCTTAGAAACTTTGTGTGCATGTATTTAACCCAATATGTTTTGCACCTGCATGTAATCCAAACCTGTTTTTGTGCCAAGGTTTCAATTTTTAGAAATTTTGTTTGTTCAACTTGGTTCTAGGGTTTTTCTCATCAATCTATTTAGACCCCCTTGGTTTTCTCTCAGGTTTTGGTTGTTTTGTTGAGTTTTCCCATAGAGCATTCTAGGTGAAGAAAAGGGTTTGATACCCTTAGTACTTGTTTTCTTTATCCTGGTTGTATTGGGAAATATTGGCCTATTTTAGTCTTTGTTTTTATTCCATAATTTTTTATTGGTTGATTTCTTCTTTTGATTTGCTTAAAACTACATAAAATTTAGTTAATGAACAAATCTTTTGCATTTGGAATTTTTAGTCCTTTTCTTTGCAAATCTTAGGGGTTTTCACCTCATTTGCATTACATTTTCCAGTATTAAATCCTTCATTTAGTAGCTAGTTTTTTAAGCGCTTTATTTTAAGAAAAGTGGCTAGGTTAAAAAGGGAATTTCCTATATTCTTAGTATTAATCAACATTGTTTCATTTTACCTTGTTTTGCATTTCATATAAAAATGCATTAGTCATTGCGTAATTCATATTTGGAACTTTTATTTGTTGGTTGTTTTAAAAATGTATTTTTCTAAGATTTAAAAAAGTGACTTGTTTTTTATTAAAGAGAAACTATCTTTCATATTTAATACTTGACATAGCTACTTTCTCATCTTTGCACTTTTATTTTCAACATTATTATAGGTTCTCTTTTAAGCAATATTTTTATTGGTGTACACACCACAAGTGCACACAACCCACACATAAAGAGAATAATTGGTTCATGATGTTGGGTTCAACTTTAAAAGTAACAATTTAATCAAACCAACTAAAATCCATCACTTGAGGACCAAAATAATATTTTAGTTAGGTTAGGGTTGTGGGGATATGCATCCAAATAATTGGCCACAACTTCATACAATGGAATATAGTTGTTGAAATTTAGGATACTTAAAATCATCTATATTGGATACAGTTCAAAATTCATTCAACAATAGGTATGATTTTAGAGTATATAATGTCAAGGTTGAGACCAGAGGTTTGATTTATACTCCTAGATCTTTCATGCTAGAGATCCCCCAATAATTGATTTTAGGTGAAGGTAGGATAAACTATTGTATGTATCCAAGAAGATGTAGTTTAGTGGTCATTTCATATGTTCCTACCCAGGTGACACTCACAAGGGGAGGGTACTTGAAGCAAATAGTTATTAGTCACTAGGATTTTCTCCAATGCCCTTCACTATCATTGTCTCTTTCACACCTTTACTCACTCTTTTGGTGGACCTCATCTCCCATCAATTTGAGTGTTTGGAAGGTCCTTATTTGAATTTTTACTTGTTTCTCACTGCATACTTCATTACCATTTGTCAAGAAATGTTTGGAAGAGTTTTTTTGTATTCTTACGCTATTTGAGTAGTGGAACCCCTTAGGTTGATGGGGATTTTATTTTCTAGGCTAAATATTATTTATTTGGTCATTTTTTTTATTGGGTTATATTGCACCACTCACACATGACTCCAATTTAGTTTTTTTTGCAATAAAGTGATTTATAATTTTCTCATCACTATCCTTAAAAGTTATTACTTAGTTGACAAAACTTTCATGCCTAATCAAGATTGCACCTCCAATCTCTCATAGGCATTCTTGTAGGTTCTAGGGACTACACCCATTCATGGGAATCCTTGGTTGTGTCATTTCTCCTGCTTAACATGTGAGGATAGAACATAATAGGCTTCCATATACTCTTAGTTCACCATAGATTTCATCCTATTTGAGCTCTTCTAAGTTGGGTTCGTCCTCATCTAGTTCTTCCTTGTCCAATTTCCATTTTACTACCCCTCTGCATAGTCCACCAATCAATACAACTAATATCAACAACACTAATAATGTGAATGGTAACACAAATCATACGCCTAATATCCCAATGATAGATAGTGTTAACCTACCATATTTGACTAAGATTATCAATAATTGTAACATACCCTTCTGCTAAGAGCGGATTTAAATGATCTATGCAAATAAAATTAACAACAAGAAAAATGCTATGAATTACTCATGCAATTAACAACAATTATAAAAACATGAATGCAACTATTCACATGCTTCCAACAAAATAATAAAAACCATGAATTCATGCATACCTAACAAACATATACAACACCTGAATTAATATTTACACAATGGAATTAACATCATAAAACATAACAAAAACTTATCTTTCAATTATGGAACTAGATGGATGCATATGAAGGACATTCCTCCCATCCATACGAAATGTTGTTCCATTTCTCTCAACAATGGGCCACCCTCGAGTTGAGGTTATAAGTCCAAAAGGAGGTTTGGCCCTCTTAGTTGTCCACTCTCCACATTCAACAAACCAAAACCTAGGTTCTACTCCAACAACAATTCTAATCCATCAACTCTCTTCCCCTCAACTTACATAACCCAAGGGATGGGATCCCCCTTCATTGCACACAGTCCCTCAGGTATTCCCACTTCCCTCCAGGGCTCGAGTGCACTCGATTGGATAGGAATTTCACAGCTGGGGACTCTAGGAACTCTAAACTTCTCTAGGAGTGCTCACAACAACCTTCCCAAGGCTCTTGAGACATTTCCTTAATAATCATTCTTATAGGAACACAAGTCATAATTTCATCCTAAACACAACCCAATAATGTTTTTCCTTGAGAACACCATGGATGGCTCTGTTCTCAACACCCAACTCCCTTCTTGGTATCCAAAAACAATCTGTAAAAAACTCCTCCTTATTCCTACTCGAATTTACTTATTTTCCCTTGATTGCTTGACTCTCACTCTTCCTCAAAATGATTGCTTGAATATCACACTACCCCCATGATTTACTCATCCCATGCTCTCAATAACTCTATGAAGTGATTTAACACATCAACCCTCTTATATGAATTCAATGTTTGAGTGTATAATAATTCAAAGGGAGGATTATATGTTAGACAACTGAGAGGTGGGGGGGGGGGGTGAATCAGTTATTACTGTGGTTAAACACTTATAACCATTTTAAACTCATTACAAAACACTCAATGATGATCAAAATAATGCAGGGAAGTAAGCAATAGAGTATTCAACATCAATCACACACATGAAGCACACAGAGACAGATATTCCCGAGGAAACCCATGAAGGGAGAAAACCTCTTCTTCTTGATATGATAAGTAGTATTTATTTTATGTACATTATCATTCTTATGAGAACCAAATCATTGTGAGGCTATCATCTCTGTTTTACAAGCTACAACTTGCTGAGAGCACCAACTCTCTAGTTTCTCTAGCACCCAGTAGAAGGAAGCACCAACTCCCTGAGTGTTCCAACACCAACTTCCAGTCACACAGGCACCAACCTGCATAACAAAGAACAATAATTCTCCCTTGCACCACCCTGGTTTTTCTGGCTTCAACAAGATGGAAGCTACAACTCCCTGTGTTCAAGCACCCACTTGAAACTCTGAGGACAATAGTCCTCCCTAGCACCACCCTACCACCCTGAAATATAATTTTTTTCTTGTTGGAATCTATTACAGTGATACAGTATTTATCAATAGCTTACCAGTCTCATCACTGTTCTGCTACACTGCTCTGCTCTGCCTGCATCAGTGTTCTCCTCCATGCATACCAGCCTCTTTGTTCAAATTTTATGCTTCATTTCATACTCTATTGCGTGTATTCATTCTATGTGTTGCACCTCTTATATACTCTTCTGGTCCTCTACACAACCACCTTCTTCCCACATGCAAAAAATATCACAAATCACCACCTCTCTTCTCTATTCTACATGTTATTCACACGCCAATTCCTCTACCAGATCATCCTGGCAACTCTTTGTATTCTCTGGCGGTTATGCTCATTCTGTTCACCATGAATGGTCGTTCATCCTGAGAATATTTTGGCATCACTGGTAGTAACAATCTTCGACACTTTTCAATCTGTCGATTGTCTCTTCATTCCACTGATAGTTACCTCGAGTCTCTTCAGCTTCTCTGGTGATCACCTTGAAGCCTCTTCGAATTCTCTGGAAAAAACAATCAGTGGTTTTTGGAAGTGACCCAGAGAATATCCATGTGCTCATGCCTTTGGCACCTTTTCCATTTCTAATAAAACTACAGAGTGGGTGCTCTCTTTTATGGCTAAGCCCCTTCCTTTCATGTGACCATGAGTTGTTACCACATGCCTAACCAAAAGGTGCTTTGCGATCTTAGACATCATATATTCAGCTGCGAGTTACCTCGATTCTCCCAACTTGCAATCTTCGATGTGGAGCCTAGCGACGTGCTAGCTCCTCCCTTAACCTTTGTTGTTGTGACCACTGGCTGTGACCACTCGCTAATCAAATGGGCGCTTCGTGATCTCGACGATATCCAAAGGGGAGCCTAGCGACATGCTAGCTCCCCCTTTAAATTTCTGCTGATGTGACCTTGGCTGTGACCAGGGGCCAAGCAAAATGGTGCTTCACGTTTCACAAACCTGTGAACTTCGTCGTGCCTGATCAATGGTCCATGCTCTCCATTTGATCGATGGCTATGATCAAATCGTGACCTCGCATTTCAGGTGTTTGAATGTGAGCCAAAACTGACTCTTCCAACTCCTGATTCCCGATTCAAATCTCTGTGTCATATCGACGACCCACAACCCTCTGTGATCCAACGGTCCAGATCTTATAGGGACTTCACGTTTCATGAAGTTGGAGGACTACTCACCTCCCTTCTCCCAACTTTTGATTTTTCGAAACCTGCACCATATCAACAACCCACTATCCAAAGTGATCCGATGACTCATATCATATCGGGATTTCATATTTCGCGAAGTTGGAGGACTACTCACCTCCCTTCTTCTGACTTCCAATTTTTTGAAACTGCTTTATCGGCTACCACATGTCCTTCCCATATGAACGACTAGGATTACTACGACTCCCAACTCCTTGGGTATTTTCCTCCTGCCTTCCTGATATTTGTGAGCGTCAGATCAATGACTCACAACTACCCATGATCTAACGGTCTAGATAACCTTGCGAACTTGGACATCATGAGTTCCTACAACTCTCACCTTTAACTTTTCCAGTTCACGAGTCAGCAAAATGATGGTCTCTTTCCACGTGTCCCGTGGATCCAACGACTCAGATCTCATTGCGAATTCACATTTTGTGGAGTTGGAGGATGGCTATTGGCCATTATGCTCTTCACAGTTATACTGGATCCGACGACTGTTGGTCCTCGGTGCTCAGATCCAATGGATCAAATATTTTCTTCTCCTCTGGTCACTGGATTCTGATATAAGGGTCATCGGGTATTTAGGATTGGTGATCCAATGACCATTGTCGCTCCTCCTCCTGAGCTTAAGCTTCCTCCCGACTTGGAAGAATTTCTATGTGTCAAAGGCCTTGACCTTTGATCCTTCTGCGAGTCCTGATGACTTTGGGACTCGTCTGCGTTTCTGAAAAATTCTATCTCTCTTGATCTTTGGAAATGAAGTTAACCTCAGCCCTGGTGCACACTTGCACTCTGCGTTATTCCTCTTGAGCTTTGATTGCACACTCTGCCAGTAATCATGCCATCGTTGTTGTTGTTCTTGCCTGTAGACATGCCATCGTTGTTGTTGTTCTTGCTCGTAGACATGCCATTGTCGCTATTTTTCTTGCCATCAATGACAAGCACACTTGTCCTGTAAACATGCCAACAATATGCCCCTTTGGCATTGATGGCAACCCTGAACGACTGCACTATTCTTCTTAGACCTTCAATTGTAGCATGACCACACCTTTTATCCCCCTTTGACATCAATGTCAAAGAAAATATGCTCCCTCTGACTTGTTGCAGTACTTTTCGGAGGTAATCAAATATTCAACCAACACATACTCCCCTTGGCAGGATGGGCTCGCTTAGGTTGATAATGGGGTCACTCCCAATTTCTGTCGTAGATACTAAAACTGAGTTGTTGCAAGCGGTTTAGTGAAGATATAACCAATCTGATCTTTGGATGGAATATAATGCAAAGAAACAACAATGTTGATCACTTGTTCTCTCAAGAAGCGATACTTGATGGGTATATGCTTGGTCTTGGAGTGAAATACAGGGTTCTTTGACACACTTATTGCACTGGTATTGTCACAATGAATGGGGATTGGTGAAATATATTTTACCTCCAAGTCTACAAGTGTCTGAATCATCCACAATACTTGGGTACAACAAGTGGCAGCTGCAATGTATTCAACTTCTGTAGTTTATAAGGAAATGGAACCTTGATTATTGCTCAACCATGCTACAAGAGAATCTCCTAAGAAGAATGCACCTCCAATCGTGCTTTTCCTTTCATCCACGCAATTAGCCCAATCAACATCTGAATAGACTCATAGTTGAAAATTCTGACTACTAGGATACCATATGCCATAGTTCATTGTCCATTTCAAGTATCTAAATATTCTTTTGACAACTAACAAATGACTTTGTTTAGGTGTAGATTGATACCTTCCTACCATTCCAACAACATGCATTATGTCTAGGCGAGATGTTTTGATGTATAATAGGTTGCCTATCATAGACCTATATGAACTCTAATCAACGTTAGGTGAGTCATCATCCTTTCTTAACTTACATCCAATGACCATAGGTGTGCTCATAGGTTTAGAATCTTCCATTTGAAACCTTTTCAACATTTCTCTTAGATATTTTTCTCAAGAAAGAAATATTCCTGCGGATCTCTGAGTAATTTGCAGACTAAGGAAAAATGATAGCTTCCCTATCATAGACATTTCAAATTCAGACTGCATGGTAGAAGAAAACCATTGTACCAATGAAGCATTATTACTACCGAAGATGATGTCATATACATAGACCAACACAATGAAAAAACCATTACCCTTTGTTTTGATATATAGATTGTTGTCAAATGTTCCTCTCTTGAACTCTTTGTTTTGAAGATATGTATCCAGTCTCTAATACTGGGCACAAGGAGCTTGTTTCAACCCATATAAGGCTTTCTTCAGCTTGCAAACAAAGTCAGGGTTATCTGACAATTGGAAACCCTCTGGTTGTTCCATATAGACTTCTTCTTTAAGATCTCCATTTAGAAAATGTGACTTGACATCCATTTGATAGACTTTAAATTCTTTATGACAAGCATAAGAAAAAAACATTCTAATAGTTTCTAATCTTGCTACGGGCGCAAATGTTTCATCAAAATCCAGTCCTTCTATTTGAGCATATCCTTTGCAGACCAATCTAGCCTTATTTCTTACAATATTTCCTTGCTCATTCATCTTATTTTTGTAGACCCATTTTGATCCTATTACATTTTTATCTGTAGGCCTAGGAACGAGTTCCCAAGTGTCATTCTTTTCAATCTAGTCTAGTTCCTCATTCATTGATTTTAACCAATTTACATATTTAATGGCTTCATTAAAGTTCTTTGGTTTCACCATGGATATGAAGGCTATATGTGATTTCTTGGTATCTTTGATTATCCTTATCCTGGTTTGTACACCTTTGTCTTTTTCACCAATTCTCTGACTTGCAGGATGATTCTTTTGAGTAATTATGGAGGAAGGATTTGATGTTGTATGCTGATTTAAGTCTGCCTAAGTATTTGTATATTCATCTTACTCAGAGTATTCTTTTTCTAATTCTTGGACCTGTTCATATTCAACTTCAGCTGTTTCCTCTGTAGCAGACTCAATATTGCTCACCTCTCTTATTGGGACTCCTTCATCAACCTTTAAATCAATGCAATCAACTAATTTATGCAATATTTTATTAAAGCATCTATATCCTTTACTATTGGTAGAATATCCTAAGAAGATGCCTTCATCAGCCCCGTCATCATACTTTCCAAGGTTTTCATTATTATTCTTTATGTAGCACTTACCCCCAAAGACTTCGAAGTGTTTGATTGAAGCAGGTATTACATACCACAATTCATAAGGTGTCTTGTCACTGTGTGGTCTAAGGTGGGATTTTTTAAGAACATGGAATGATGCTTGTATTGCTTCTACCCAATAGGTTTGACCAATGTTATTCTCATTCATCATTGACCTAGCCATTTGCTGAACTGTTCTGTTTTTCCTCTCAACTACTCCATTTTGTTGTGGAGTTCCTGTGATGGTGTATTCTCTCTTGATCCCATGTTTATCATAGAATTACTTGAAATCACTTGACATAAATTCTCCTCCTCTATCAGATATTACAACCTTTAATCTGTTGCCTGTTTGATTCTCAGTTAAATCCTTAAATATTTTAAATTTCTAAAATGCTTCAGATTTTTCTTTGAGAAAAGCAACCCAAGTGAGTCTGGAGTAATCATCAATGATCAGCATGAAGTAGTTTTCCTTCCCTATGCCTTCTTGTCTTGATGGTTCACATAAATCCATATGAACTAATTGGAGTGGTTTTTCTATTGAAGTAGAGCTCTTGGATTTAAACTGTGTCTTGGTTAGCTTTCCTACTTGGTAGGTTTTACACACATAATCTTGTGGCTTTGATATTCTTGGAAGATCTTTCATTGCCTCAAGATTTTTGAGCTTGATTAAGTGATCAAAGTTTATATGTCTAAGTCTCCTATGCCATAACCAACTTTCATCATGTTTTCTTAGATGACACTTTTGTCTATCTTATTTCAACACATATGCATTATTATTTGTCCTTATGCCCTTATCCACCACTTGTCCTGAGTTTACAGAATTTATCTTGCAATCCTTGGAAGTGAACACCACTTCACATCCTCTGTCAAACATTTGAATTACACTGAGAAAATTATGTTTCAGCCCATCTACAAGTAGAACATCCCAGGATTTTCCTTTTCCATTAATTAAACTCACCATCCCTTTACCCTTGATTTTACCTAGAGCATCATTTCCACAGGTTACATTTCCTGATTTTCTTTCACTTAGAGATGGAAACTTACTTTTGTCTCTTGTCATATGTTTGGAGAATCCATTGTCAATATACCAAGGGTTATTTTGTCTTTGCGCTAACAACACTAATCCACACTTGTCATTTTATTTCTTCTTCCAAACTTTGACATTTTCAGTAGAGGGATTCAAATATGGCTCATAATTTCTTAAGCGACAATTTGCAGCTTTATGTCCATAATTATGGCAGGTGTGACATTCTGGCTCATTGAATAAAGGATCATAATAATTGTTATGCTTAACCTGTGTCTTTTTCCTAGCCATCACATGATTTGCAGTCTGTGGTTGTTTGTTACTTGGTTGTCTCATTCTTTGTTGCGGAAGATATCTATTCCTTGAGTGTTTTGATTGCTCATATCTAAATCTTAAAGAATAGTTTACAACTTTGTGACCAAAGTTAGAACAGAAAAAAACAATATCCATAGAAAAATCCTTTGTACCTAGAAAATGGATCTCTTCTTTGAGTAGGTCAATTTCTTCCATGCTGATGATTTCTTTGAGCAAAGGGTGTAATTTTTCTTTGTTCTACAGGTTCAGTTCTGGTACTTTTTCTTTCACTCTTCCTTGGCGTCTGATTATCTTCCTTTGTTTCTCCATATTTTTTGTTTTCAATGAATGTAGATTTGAAAAACTTGATGGATTCTTTGTTGCTTGGCTGACCACTACTTGATCCTTCTTCATAACCCAAACCAATTTTCAAATTTGGATTCCTTTGCTGATTTAGAATGATGGCTAATCCTTCTGAGGCTTTAATGCTTGGAAGATTTTGGAGATACAATGATTTAAACTTCTCCATCTCTTTTCTGGTTTTTACTACCTCTTCTTCCAAGGCTTCACGTCTTGATTTCTTCTTTGATAATTGTTGTTTCAGAATGTACTCTATTTTCTTTGCCTCTTCTAATTCTACTTTTAGCAGAGCAAAGTCTTCAACATTTTTTTTCATGTCTTTCTCGAACTGTATCAACAACTGTTTTTTCTTTTTCTTCTTAAATCTGAGTCTGTCAATTTATTTTAGGGCATTGATCAATTCTTCTTCCAAGTCAACCACAACTTCTTCTTCATTAGCATCACTTCCTGTGCTTTCATTATTATAATCCTCTTTGGCCATAAGCATAAATTCATTAATCTTATCTTCACAATCAGAATCACTATCTGTTTCTCCTGAAGAGTCATCATTGTTTACACATAAAATTTTCTTTTTACCAAATCTCTTGGATTTATACTTATTTTCACCTTCAACGTTCTGGTCCTTCTTCTTGTGTGTACATTTAGATGCAAAGTGACCTATCTTTCCATAGTTAAAACATTTGAAGGGCAACTTTCCTTGGTACTTTCCTGATCCTTTCTTTAGTCTTCTCACAAATTTTGCTTCAATTTCATCAGGCTAAGAATCCTCATTCTTATCTTCTTTAAATGATACTTCTATAGAGGTGGATTTATCTTTACCTATCCTCATTTAATATGTAGTCAACGTTCCTATAAGTTGATCAAAAGGCAGAGCTTTTAGATCATTAATTTATTCTATAGCAGAGACCTTTGGGTTGAATCTGTCTGGTAGAGATCTCAAGATTTTATGAACTAACGAGGCTTCCTCAATTTTTTCACCAAGTCCTTTCATTGCATTTACTAGTTCTTCAACTCTCATAAAGTAATTCCCAACAATTTCATCCTCTTTCATCTTTAGTTGTTCAAACTATAATCTGTAGGTTTGAAGCTTGGCATCCTTCACCTTCTCATTACCTTCATAACTGCTAATGAGTTTGTCCCACATTTCTTTGGCAGATTCTAAGTGCATAACTTTTTCAAATTCTGCTTCTGCAAGCCCACTCAGAATAGCATCCATAGCCTTAGCATTGAAGCTAAATTCTAGCTTGTCATCCTTATTAGCTAGTACAATTGGCTTTACATAACCAGTCTCTACCACATACCAGACATCTGCACCTAAATCCATTGTGTAGGTTCTCATCCTAACTTTTCAGAAGGAAAAGTTTGTTCCATTGAACAAGGGGGCTTTATTGGTTGAAGTTCCTTCATGGCTAGTCATGTTTAAGCTCTAGGATATACCCTTAGATAAAAGAAACCAACTCTGATACCAATTGTTAGACAACTGAGAGGGGGGGTTAATCAATTGTTACTGTGCTTAAACAATTATAACCATTTTAAACTCATTACAGAACACTCAATGGTGATCACAATAATGAAGGGAAGTAAGAAATAGAGTATTCAAAATCAATCACACACATGAATCACACAGAGATAGATATTCCTGAGGAAACCCATAAAGGGAGAAAACCTCTTCTTATTGATATGATAAGTAGTCTTTATTTTCTATACATTATCATTCTTATGAGCACCAACTAATTGTGAGGCTACCACCTCTGTTTTACAAACTGCAACTTGCTGAGAGCACCAACTCTCTGGTTTCTCTAGCACCCACTAGAAGGAAGCACCAACTCCCTGAGTGTTCCAGCACCATCTAGATGGAAGCACCAACTTCCATTCACATAGGAACCAACCTGCATAACAGAGAACATTAGTTCTCCCATGCACCACCCTACCACCCTGGTTTTTCTGGCTTCAACCAGACGGAAGCTACAATTCCCTGTGTTCAAGCACCCACTTGAAACTCTGAGGACAAAAGTCATCCCTAGCACCACCCTACCACCCTGAAATATAAATCTTTGCTTGCTGGAATCTATTACAGTGATACAATATTTATCAATAGCTTACCAGTCTCATCACTGTTCTGCTACACTGCTATGCTTTGCCTGCATCAATGTTCTCCTCCATGCATACCAGCCTCTTTGTTCATCTTTTCTGCTTCATTTCATACTCTATTGCGTGTATTCATTCTATGCATTGTGCCTCTTATATACTCTTCTGGTCCTCTGCACAAACACCTTCTTCTCGCATGAAAAAACTATCACAGAGCACTTCCTCTCTTCTCTGTTCTACATGTTATTCACATGCCAAGTCCTCTTCCATATCATCCTGGCAATTCTTCATATTCTCTGGAGATTATGCTCGGTCTGTTCACCATGAATGGTCATTCATCCTGAGATTCTTTTGGCATCACTGGCAGTAATAATCTTCGACACTTTTCAATCTATTGATTGTCTCTTCATTCCACTTGTTGTTCCAGAGTCTGTACTTAAGGCTCAGAAGTACAGTGTCTAGGCATTCGAAAGTGAGTAAGGGGTAGAGAAGGAAGAAATGTCAACCTTTGGCAAGGGAA
>WSFP011236268.1:0-59861 GCA_009831015.1 Picea engelmannii
CAACTTAACCCAACTTCCTTCTTTTTAGGGATAACCCACTTCTAACCACTTGTCCACTTACAGCCACTTTATCCACAAATAGTAATATCTTCACTTCTAGTTGCAACTAACTTTATTATTTAATTAATTTATTGTGCAACCACTTTGACTTATCCAGAAATAATAAACTCACCACTTCTTGTTGCAACCACTTTATTATTTAAATATTTTTTCTTTGCAACCACTTGACTACTTTATTATTTAAATAATTTATCTTTACTCACAACTACGTGTTGCAACTAATTTGTTTTTAATTATTTTCTTAATGCAACAACTATACCCATGATTAACTCCTAGTTACCTTCAATTTGACTAGTACACTTCTTCTAGGAGCTTCTAGAACAATTGACTTATTTGACCTTCTAAGGGCTTCTAGATAACTCATGAGGGTTCTTCAACTTCACCAAGCCATATCTCCTCAACCGTGAGGAACTATGTGGTGTTCCACATATCACCGAAAATGGAATGACATGTATTATCCATCTAGAATAGTCTTACCTGCAAATATATTGAACTTCATACCATTATGCCTCAAACAAACTTGGGTCCCTTACCCATACCTTTGTCCTACCGGAATTCTCTATTGAACTTCTCCAAGGGTTGAAATCAATCACTAAGGGTGGACATCAATCTACTATATCACTCTCCAAGGGTTGACATAAATGACAACCAACAATCCAAACCAATTGTCCATCAACCTAAGCCAATTGTATGACAATCTCCCCCTTTGGCATTGATGGCAATACCAACATTGATGGAAACACTTAGTCATGATGAAATTCATGCTCATACTCCTTATCAATGGTTTTATCTCTCTCGCTTTGACATCAATGGAAAAGGGTATCTCCCTTTAGGGTTTCTCCCCCTGACTAAACTATCCCTGGGGCTACTCCCCATATATAAATTCATTTGATCTTTCTGTGTGTTTCTTATCCTCTAATTACTCTCTCTCTCTCCCTTCATCTGAATAGTATCTTCATTTTTTACAAAGGGTATCACTCTGATGCAATACTGAAGTCATATCACTCAGGATCCCTTTGTGACCATCTCTCCCCCTAGAATCATGCGTATGTGCTCTCTCGAAACATCTAACTCTCTCTCCATGCATCTGAAGAATATCTCCCTTTAACCTCTCTACAATATGTCATGTAGAACAATATAGGTCTTCATGTACCTATTTTCTTTTGGATTTATTGTCCATTGGTGCTTCCTTGTGTAATCAATTGACATATACGAAAAGCATTCAAAAATAAGCATTCAAATATTCATGTGTCATTATCATCCATTGTGATAATTTTCCTTTATCTATGAACCACTCTCTGAACTAGTCTATGAATCCATGTTCTCATCCATTGTCATATATTTTTCGAAACTTGCTAAGTGTTCTTATGAATTCATATGTGTCCATGTGACACATACTATTCAAAAATATCCTTATGATGATATCACTTATGTTGATGGTTTCTCTTTCCCTATTATGTTGTGCCTTTCATTTCTTTCCTTTCTGTGATCAACTGATTTCAACTTATTCCAATTGTTAAGCCATTCCTAAGCATCTTATGAATCCATCTTTGTCCATACTATTCAAAACTCTGCTACTCAATTGTCCACAATGTTGACCCATCTATCATTGTATTATCATGAAGTATGCACTACTGCAACTGATCATCAAATGTCAAATGTGTCCATTGGTTTTATTTATCTATTATCCAAACTCTACATATCTGGAACAACTTGTGTTGAATATATCTTTGTCTAAATCAAATCATGGACTTCTTCATGTGTAATTTTTTTTTTTTAAACTGATCAATCTGTCATACTAAACTTATATTAGTTGACTGCTCTGAGTCTGTCTACTCAAAATTTGTGAACTAATCGAATGATGGTTCTCTGATATGTCTATGTAAACACTTTACACTGCTCGAAATATGTTTCTCTGATCTGTAGTAGCTACTGCATTGACTCTCCCTATTCAATATTCATATTTACTAGGAGTCTCCAAGCTGGATGGATCAGAAAGTGTCTCCTTAGATTTGAAGTCATCTTCCTCTTCATCTGTAGAATCAACATCTCTCTGAACTTTGACTTCTTTCATTGTGTATACGAATTCATCTTGCACTACAATTCCTGAAAGTACAATCTCTTGAACCTGTTATTTATTCTTTTGTCCTTCTTTTCTTTCATTTATTTTCCAAACCTTTTTGTATATGAAATCTTCATTTTTCTTTGTAGATTTGTCTTTATTTTGTGCTATTGTCAGTCTTGCGATCTCTGGGACCTGGTCCTTCTTTACCTGCTCTTCTTCTTGTTCTTTTCTTTTCCAAATATTAGTGTATATAATATTTGTTTCTTTCTTCATATATGACACTATTACACTTCTACAATTTTAGGTTATATTACCATAGTTGTGGCATTTGTAGCATTCAATATTCTGTGGGGCCACATAAGCATTTATTTCTTGAACATTTCTTTCATAATCTCTGCAATCTGCAACCTTATTTCCAAAGTTAATACAATAAAAACAATGACCATAAAATAAATTTGCATACCTAGGAGTGAATGATCTTCTTTGTGGTGTATTCCTTCTGCATTCCTGCCTTGACTGATCATGATCATGATTGAATATTCTTTGTGGCTTGAACATAGAGGGTCTTCTTCTGTAGTCTTCTTCTTGAGTCTTTCGCACTTCTAGGATGTTATTCTTTAGGGGTTTTCATTCTTCTTTCTTTATGGAACCTTTGATGGCTTTTGCATAAGTCTTTGGCTTCTCTTCGTTCTTTCTTTTTGGTACTTCAATTGATGATGTGGATTCTTCTGTCTCTTTAAAATTCTTGTTGAGTTGGACGACTTTGACTCTTAGTGTGACAAATTCTTCTTCAAGATTTTCAACATGTTCTTATTTCTTCATCATCTGAGACTTCATGACTTCTTTTGTTCTCTTCGCTTCTTCAAGATGGATTTTTAATGTGATTATTTCTTCTTCGGGACCATTCTCTTCTTGACCAAACTCTGCCTCAAGTTGGTTTAGATAGTTATTTATTTCCTTAAGATGATCTGTCAATATCTTCTCTCTCATTTCTATTTCTTCCTTCTGTGATACTCTATTAGCTTCCAAATAATGTTTTTTATCTTCAAAATTTTCTTCGATATTTCTAGCTTCTTCTAGCTGAGTTCTTAAGTTCTTGATGACCTGTTGGGATTCTTTAAAAATGTGAACACTTTCCTTTTGTTTCATTTATTCTTTCTTGAGTGACTTGTTTTCTTCTCTTTATTTCCTTAGTTCATATAAAGCACAGATCAGTTCTCCTTCATAATTTTCTTCTATTTCAATAAGTTTTTTTGTCTCATTTCCTTCATGGCATTCCATTTCAAGATGTCCGTGTTTTTGACAATTAAAGAAAACCAACATACTTCGGTTGATTATGTACTATTCTTCTTCTGAATCTGTTTGACATAATCAACATTTTTCTTTATGTTTTGTACATGCATCTTCTTTGGCATTATTTGACTCTATGATGGGTAAAGAATAGATATCATGTAAGTTATCCCAAAGATCTTTAGTTGATGAAAATGTACCCACTTTGTACTTAACAAAATCATATATTCCTTCCAAAATAAAATTCATTGCAATTTTGTTATTCTGTTTCAATTCCTTCTTGGCTACATTTTTTGTTTTCTTTGAACTATCATATCCTATAACAATTGATTTCCAAATATCATATCCATGTGCTTCCAAAAATATTTCCATCCTTTCACTCCATATCTCATACTTTAAACCATTCTGACCATTAAACAGTGGTACTGTATTCTCAAAATAATCCATGATCTCCTTCCAGTGGTTAAATTTTTTCCTTGAGGAACCTACTCGGATACCAATTGTTGCATTACTAAGAGGGGGGGTGAATCAGTAATGATCAATTTATACCACTTATTAATCCTTTTAACCATAATGTATATTCCTTTAACTTATTTAACAATTGTCATCAGTAATATGTTATTGCATCATATAACATTAACATCCATTAGTGCATAATAAAAAATAATAGACACATCCACACAATGCACAATACACCAGTGTTTTACGTGGAAACCCAATGTGGGAGAAAACCACAGAATGTTTTTCTTATATGTCTTTAAGAATTACATTCAAGGAAGCACCAACTTACAACTCTCCAGCTTCAACTGGAAGGAGGCTCTAACCCCCTATATTTTTAGGCTACAACTTGAAGAAATATCCAACTCCCCAATTCTCTGGATACAACCAAAAGGAGGCTAAACCCCCTATGTTCTTCAAATACAACCTGAAGGTGGATACAACCACCTATCCTTTCCTCATCCTGACACCCTAAATTATAAGTAAAATGATGAAACCATTGTCACATTGTCACTGTGAGATATACCATTGTAAACCTATACCAATATGTGCCAATAAATTTTATCTAACATGTGTCATTGTCCTGTAACCAACCTGTACATGTACCCTTCCTATACCAACAAAATCTAGCAGGAAAGCGACATGTCTATGATGCATCTCAAGTATGTACGTGACATTTCTGTATTGTAGCCCGCATATGTACACATCCTGTCAATATTGCAGCATGTGTATTCCTTCTTAAACAAGGGTTCTCACCTTCCTGAATAATTTTGACCCTTTTTTGCCTATGTCACATCAACCTGCAACTTGTCCCAACCTGCAAATTGTCCCAAACTGCAACTTGTCGCAACCTATACCAATCAACTTGTATTATCAACCATGTACATCAACCACTCACACAACATGTACCATCACAAGTGCATCAACTATGCACATCACAATACCTCACAACCATCAACAAGATCAAGATGTGATTTTTCTAATATATCAAGATGTCTATGACACATCATCCATATACCATGTGTCAAAAATAATACTTAGATTAAGTGCCTCTAAACATGTACCAAGCATGTATCAACAACACTACTAGCAAGTGCCTCTAACAATGCACCACACATGTACCAATCATGTATCAACAAGTCAAGCTATGACTCATCAATATGTACCAACATTACCATACCATACACCTCATGTATGTGCCAACTCATCAACTATATGTCTCAACATGTATTTCAACCATATACCAGAGGCATCTACCAATATAACCAACAAAAGTCCTCTATCAATACATCACACAATCCATGATCCAAATAACATAAACCCTTACATCAAACCATGTGCCAAAACCTCACTGTTATGTAGCCTCAAGTGTGTACTAATCATATATCAAGACCCCTAACAAAAGTCTCTCACAATGTACCATAAGATATACTAATATCACTCACACATATACCAGCCATGTACTACACCAGATATGCCTCAAACTAACCAACAACTTCACTAGCACTTCACAACCAAAAACCCTCAACCATGTACCAAGAAATACTAGCTATATCTCAACACTTGAACCAACAAGATATACCAATTAATACCAGTATTGTGCTTTTGTAGATATGACTTATACAATAGGTTCCATACATCCAATAACCTATCTAGGGTAAATCCTCAAACCCTCATAGCCATATCTCATGTAGACAACAAAATCCAACTACTCATAGAAATAATGCATACCTTTTGAACCAGTAGATAGATCTGATGTACATGATTATTGTAGACCTTCCTAGGAGCTTGCTTCCATACTCTAGAGACCTGGCATCTTCAACTTCTCAATTTTTTATGGCTTTTACCCTAATGTACCCACACTATTATATTGTTATCCCATGTATGTACGCACCCTATTATATTGTTAGCCCACGTATGTATGCACCATATTATACTGCTACCCGCGTACAACTCAGAAACTAGGGTTTTTCAGTATTTCTACAACTCTGAAACTTCCATCATCAATCCTCTTTCACTTCCTCAATATTGTGTAACTTGATGTATTAATGTGTACCTACAATAAACCTTTTACAAAATATATATTCAATGATATTTAATAGGTGCTAATAGGAGAGCCTTGCTCTCTTATTTATACTTTTATGTAGCTTCCTCAAGGGGTTACCTTCTAACCAACTTAACCCAACTTCCTTCTTTTTAGGGTTAACCATGTGTCCACTTACAACCACTTTATCCACAAATAGTAATCTCTCCATTTCTAGTTGCAACTAACTTTATTATTTAATTAATTTCTTTTGCAACCACTTTGACTTATCCAGAAATAATAAACTCACCACTTCTTGTTGCAACCACTTTATTATTTAAATATTTTTTATTTGCAACCACTTGACTACTTTATTATTTAAATACTTTCTCTTTACTCACAACTACTTGTTGCAACTAATTTTTGTAAGTATTTTATTAATGCAACAACTATACCCATGATTAACTCATAGTTACCATCAATTTGACCAGTACACTTCTTCTAGGATATTCCAGAACAATTGACTTATTTGACCTTCTAGGGGCTTCTAAATAACTCATGAGAGTTCTTCAAGTTCACTAATCCATATCTCCTCAACCGTGAGGAAATATGTGGCATTCCACATATCACTGGAAATGGCATGACATGTATTATCCATCTAGAATAGTCTTACCTACAAATATACTAAACTTCATACCATTATGCCTCAAACAAACTCGGGTCCCTTACCCATACCTTTGTGCTACCGGAATTTACTACCTAACTTCTCCAAGGGTTGACATCAATCACTAATTGTTGAAATCAATCTAAAATATCACTCTCCAAGGGTTGACATCAATGAAAACCAACAATCCAAACCATCCATCAACCTAAGCCAATTGTCTAACACTTTGTTATTAATAATTAATAAAATAAATTTATGATTGCGTCAATGTTTTAATTACATCAGTTCACTATTACTCATATCTACCAGTGGTGAGTTTAAGTGCAAGTCATCACGACATAACGTCTTGAGCTCGTTAACATCTCATCAATTACCACATTCTTCCTGAGCTTGTGAACATCTCATCAATTACCACATTCTCCCTGAGCTTTCACATTCAAACTTAACGACCAAAAACTAATGATTCACTATACATGTCTTGTAAGTAGGAGACGTTGGCTTAAATTCCATAATTCATAGTGATGGTCTTACGTCATGGTAACCGTAAGAGCTATATGTGGTAGATATTAGACTATTGGGGTAAATTCATATACAAATAAATGGTTCTGTATGTTCAAATAACAAATAGTATCCACCATCTTATCACTACTAGTAACACAATGCACTCAATAGTATATAGAGGGAAGGTACAATATTTTATCACACCTAACGTTGAAAATTACACTCTAAACAGAGATGTATGGGACAAAGGAAGGATAAGGGGGTTATCGTAGTGGGTAAATAATTAAAAGAATATCGAACTCTAAGGAACTCACCTATCGACAAAAATGGTTAAATTTGACCAGAAGAAATCAGTAATGGTTTGTGATTATAACCCTTCCTCTATATAAGATTGTGCCCACAATAAAAACAATATTTTTTTCTACAATTTAAAATTATGATTTATACAATTAGGTAAACCTATATTACCCTACTGTAGAGAAACCAATGATATATATATATATATATATATATATAAACAACCAGAGAAAAATTTCCATGAAATATTATCATTAGTGAGAGGTAAATATATATTGTTGAAATTAATCGTAATGTTATTTATGCATAAAATAAAACCTCCATCCACATGTAATGTTTTATGATTCGTATTATGAAGGGAAAATGGTAGCACCTGAAGAATGAGCGACTGTACATTTCAAATACACAGAAATTCTAGAGAGAAATAATTTTAATTTAATTCAACACTAGATTTGCACACGATCATCCAAAATAATTTCAACCAGTATTGGAACTCAATTCTTACAATCAAAATCATAAATAATAGTACAAATTAAATTTTAAAAATATTGTAATCACCAAAAGTGGTTCATTGATTATCCTAAATCCGGAGAGCTTACGCATTGTCCTCTCTTTTGCTTGCCAATCTAGAGACTTCACCGGTACCCCCCAGCCAACGCTAGGGGTAGTCTTCTTCCTACTTAGCCCCTCGAGCCGCAAAGGGGCCACACACAAATAAACAAGAACAAAATAGCACAAACTTTCCCTCATAAGGAGAGGCTTCCACCTCTTGCACAATTTTTCCAACCCAACTCTCCACAAGTAACTAGTCAAGAAAAATTTTGGCAAAATAACAGTACTTCCAAAATGAGGTCCTTTCTCTCTTCCTCTCCATTTCGTTTATAGGAAAATTATCAATGACACTTTTCCTCTCATGCACAAATAAATATTATTTTTAATGATTTAATCAAGTATTATTGACCCACTACACTTGTCACACTCTCCCCAAGTTGCACATGTTAATTCCCTTTTTATTTTATTTAATTAGACATTTTCCCTCACAATCCCCAATTTGTTCCTATTTTTCCTTTTAGTTATCTCTTAGTTCCCTAATCCCTCATTTATTTTTTGTCCCCTAACTAAATTTCAGTTTGAGTTGGATTAGGAGTCTTATTTTAGTTAGGATTGGTGGTAGATTTACTCAAGATGCTTGTATGTGGACCACCTAATCTCTCATGTTTTTATTTTCTTTTTATTTAAATATCTTTTATTATTTCCATGCACACGTGTGCATCTAACCCTTTATTATTCTTATTTCTTCATTTACTTAACTTACTAGTCTAATTCCCTTTATTCCCTTTTAAATTTTTAATTTTAGTCAAACCTCTTATACTTAGACTCTTTGTTAGTTTTTCTTGGTTATAATTTAATAATCTATTGTAAGCTCTTTCTAACAATGTCTAAGAATTTTATTTTAATTTTCTAGGCCGTCTATATTTTTTTTGTTGACTTGCATCTTGTCTAAGTGATGTGCCCTTCAAAACACACTTTTGTGCTCAAGGGTGCCACTCACCTTTGACTAGTTCAGAAGTTTATCCGACACTTGGATTCAACACTCCACTCGGTCGACCTTGTGAGAGACTAAGGGTTGTCTAAGGAATAAGGACTATGCCTTATCGTGCTCCCTTTAGAATTCTTCATGAGTGATTGTCTCAATATTCCCTCACAGCATCATAGACCTCTCGAACTAGGTAATCATTAACCTACAGTTCAGGGCACTGCGGGAGTGTTAGTAGGCTATGACAAGGACGCTATCAGACCTCTCCCTCATCTATCTGGTTTCTGTGTATGGTCCCTTAACTTCATATGTGATTCGGATTTGCAAGCATCATCAAGCCTGCATCCACTGACAAGAACAATGTCAATAATCCATATACATAACATTCATACTGAAATTATCATATAACTCATACATGTAAATCAATACTCAAAAACTCAAACCAAATACAAGTCCACTCCCTGACTCAATATGGAGTCCAAGGAAGTCAGTTGATGCCATCAGCATCCTCAACCTGTCATATATCTTGCACACTCAAGAGAACTCATCATAATACCTATCAATATATACATCTAGAATTTAACATATAAATCACATGACATCACAATATAACTCATAATCAAAGCATAATCATAATGTATCATAACCGGATCACTCACTCACAAGTGTCCTCAAAGAATAAGTCAATATAAAATGTGATCAGTGGAGTTGGATGTTACATACACCCCCTCTTGTTTTAAAATTCATACCAAAGTTTATACAATCTAATAATGAAAGTAATAAAAGTGTATGTTGTTGATCTATATATCCAATCTATCAAACAAATAAGGAAATCGTTGACGCATCTCAGATGCATCCTCCCATGTAGCCGAGTGTGGACTATAATTGTCCCACTGGACCTTAACCTGGTTTATTATTCGATGTCACAGTTGTCAAGTGCGATGTTCCAGTATGCGTATTGGCTCTGCCATGAGATCACCCTCATTTGATACCTTCAAAGAACTCATGTCAATAACCTGTGACAGATCTGAAATATAATGTCGCAAAATAGATATATGAAATACATTGTGCATACGCCTTAGAGAATCAGGCAAGGCTAGTCGGTAAGCCACGGATCATTTCCTTTCTACAACTTTGAAAGGTCCTACAAACCTAGGAGATAGTTTAGCAACCTTTCCAAACTTGATCGAACTCTTATGTTGTTTCACCCACAAGAAAACTTTGTCACCAACTTCATAACTGCGATCAATGTGATGCGCATCAGCATAACTCTTATATTGATCTTGCACTTATTTAATTCTTTGTCTTATAGTTCTCATCTTCTCTTCCATTTCTTTCATTACTTCCAGTCCCACCAGGACCCTATCCTCTAGTTGATCCCAACTCAGAGGTGTATGACACAGTCGTCCATAAAGAAACTCAAATGGTGCCATCTTAATCGAACTCTGATAATTGTTGTTGTATGTGAATTATACTAATGGTAAGAATTCTTCCCAGTGTTTTTGTTGATCCATTACATACATTTGCAGCATATACTCTAAACTCTAATTCGTTCTTTCATTTTTTCCATCTATTTCAGGGTGATATATGGTGCTAAAATTTAGTTGTGTTCCCAATGCCTCTAGGAAACTAGTCCAAAATTGTCACTTAAACACCAACCCTCAATCAGATATGATCTTGCTTGATACACCATGCAATCTCACAATATCACTAACAAAAACTCTATCTATGTCCAAAGTCTGATTTGTTGTACGCACTAGAATAAAGTTTGCACTCTTTGTCAGAGTTTCAATGACCACAAAAATAGAATCATGTCTCCTTGTCATCAGTGGTAATCCAACAATAAAATCCATTGAAATGACTTCCCATTTTGATTCAGGAAGCATGTGTGGTTGTAACAATCCCACTGGGTGTCTATGTTCATCCTTCGCTTGTTGACATTCTAGACAGCATGCCATGTAATTTACTATATCAGTCTTCATTCCCTTCCAAAAGAATAAATATTTAAGGTTTTCCTTCATCTTCGTGACTCCTGGGTGAGCCATATACAACGCTCGATGAGCTTCGTTCAAAATTAAATTTCTTAATTTGTCGTTTGGTGGTACATAAATTATGTCATTATATCTCAACAATCTGTTGTTCTCAAGTAAACAAACTTCATACCTTTATATCATCATAGTGTCGTGTCCAATATTATCCTTAACTTCCTTGTATCGATCGTCGTCAAACTATAATGCTAGAATATTTTCTTGAAGATTCATCTTAAGCAGTATTATTGAGAATATGTGTGGTCTCCGACTCAGCGCATCTACTACTCTATTCATCGTTCATTTAATGTAAGTAATCTCAAAGTCGTATTCACTTAGTAATTATGACCAATGCCTTTGTTGTGCGTTCAAGTCACTCTGATTAAAAATGTGTTGTAAACCACAATGATGTATTTTCAATTCGAACTTTCATCCAATAAGATAATGTCTCCAAACTCGTAAGGCATATACAATCACTAATAAATCCAAATCATGTGTTGCGTAGTTCTCTTCATTCCTTCTTAATTTCATTGAAACGTAAGCGATCACTCGACCGTCTTGCATCAAAAATCCACCTAAACCTTCATTGGATGCATCCATGTATAACAAGAACTCTTTGTCCATGTCAAGAATATTCAGTATTGGTGTTGTCGTTAATAATTCCTTAATATTCTGAAATGTTTCCGCACATTTCTCAGACCATACAAACTTCTTATTCTTATTCTTCTTCTGCAATTCCGTAATCGGATTTGCTATCTTTGAAAAACCTTCGACAAAGCGTTGATAATAACCTGCCAATCCCACAAATATACGTACTTCTTGTATGTTCGTCAGTGCTAGACATTCATTAATACCATCTACTTTCCTTGGATCCACAACAATACCTTCTCCAGATATAACATGTCCCAAATAATGAATCTTCGTCTGATAAAATAAACATTTCGACAGTTTCCCGTACTACTTATTTTCTCTTAGACACTGTAAAACTAACCTCAAGTGTTCATCGTGCTCTTATTTTGTCTGAGAATAAATTAATATATCGTCGATAAATACTTGCACAAACTTGTCCAATTATTCATTGAATACCCCATTCATCAAACTCATGAATATGTCTAGCGCATTTGTTAATTCAAACGGTAAAACAGTAAACCCATAGTGTATGAATATCGTCTTAAATGTGTTCTTGGGGATATCTTCATCCTTAATTTGCAACTGATGATATCCCGATCTCAAGTCAATATTTAAAAACATTGGTTCTCCTTTCATCTGGTCAAATAAATCATCAATTCTTGGTAATGGATATTGGTTCTTGATTGTGGCTTTCTTTAATTGACGATAGTCAATGCAAAGCCTCCATAATTTGTCCTTCTTTCTTACAAAAATAATTGGGCAACCCATGGTGATACGCTTCGATGTATAAGTCTCAAATCCAACAAATCCTCCAATTTCATCTTTAATTATTGTAATTCTGGTGTCGACATCCGATAAGTCGTCCTAGAAATCGGTTATGTTCAAGGCTTTAAGTCTATGGTAAATTCCAATTCTCTTTCTGGTGATAAACCAGGTATCTCTTCAAGAAAAACATCCACAAACTTCGACACTACAGGAAGGTTTTTTAATCCTTATGTGTGCCCCTTTTCATTAAGCTCTAAAATAGAATACAACTTACATCCCTTCCACATACTTTTCTTTAATTGCAAGGAAGAAATAAATCTCAACGACACTCCTTGGTTTCTTCCCACAATTACTCTACTTGGTCCCAAATCATCTATCAATCTTAATCACTTCGTCTTACAGTTAATTATCACGTCGTGTGATTCTAACCAATCCATTATGATCCCAATGTCGTAATATCCCAAGATTGTAATATACATGTTTACACACGTAACGAATTCACCCAAGTTAATGTTACAATATTGAACATTTCCTCCAACATTTTGCTTAGCACCAGATACCATTTCCACATAACTAAATTCATCTTGTTCGACTACCTTCACCTTAATTCTTTTAAGCGCATCACTAGACATAAAACTTGCAGTAGCTCCTGGATCTATCAAAACACTTGATCCAGATTTTATGAGCAGAACGAAATGAATACAGATTATTAACAGGTGCTTAACACAAAATAACAGAGATACAGTAAAATTCATTTTCTATTCAATAAGGAAATAAGTTGAAACTGTAAAATGCAGCGGAAACAAGCTTTTTGGAAAGGTGGGGGCTTATCTCTGAGAAGAGATGTGACGGTTGTGCTCATTCGCAAGAAGATGATTAAAATGAGGCTCTGAAGGCCTTTTTACAATAAACAGGAATGCCAAAAACCCTAGACATCAAAAAACCTAACCCTAGGAGATGAAGCGCCAAAAGTCATGTGGGCCTCGTCTGGGTAAGTTAGTACAACTTCTTAGGGTCGTAACTTTTGCATATGATCTCTGTTTTAGGAATATGATAGCTCATTGGAAAGGTATCATTGAGGAGATTCATTTTGGCGAATCAATCATTCCTTCAACTATAATTTTTAAGCTCGATCCCAAAAAACCTTCATTTAGGCCCTCAAAATGGCCCCGGAAGTTAAAACTGCTAAAAATAGTAAATTTCCAAAAAATTGTTTTGAACTAGTTGGAAAAGGTGGGTGGCCACCGATATCCACCTAGATCAATCCTCCCTCCTTAGGAATCAATGGTCTCCATTGCATTGATTTTCCCCATCAGATGAGGAAATTTCTGCTGAATTTGGCCCCGAGTGAGCCACTTGCCTGGGTGCAGGAGATGTCGTTCTTTGACGACTCGATAAAGTGGGATCCTTTGTTGTTGAGTGCCCTTGATCTGTGTGTCCAAAATCTAATCATTGGATTCCTATTGTATGCAGTCGGGTTTGAGCTCTGTTGGTGTCAATTGTTCTGCTACGTCTGAGGTGTCCAATAATGGTGGGAAATAATGGCGAAGGAGATCCACATTGAATATTGGGTGCAGGCCAAGGAAAGGAGGAATGTTGAGCTCAAAATAATTATCCCCCATAGCCTTGGTGATGGTGTATGGCCCATAACGAAGTGGGTGAAGCTTCCGACGGGGTCCTGTAAGGCGTTCTTTCTGCAAGTGCAACCAAACTTTGTCACCCACCTGAAACTTATGTGGCAACTGATGTTGATCATGGCATTGCTTGTACTTATCATTGGACGTTTGTAGGATATCCTGAACCTGTTGGCGGATGTGTTGGATCTTCTCAATGAACCGGGTGGATTTTTCAGATTCAGTTGGAGCAGGAGATGAGTCGGTCGAGGCGATCGCAAGGGGAAGTGCAACATTTATGGGACCCAATGGTTGGAATCCCAACCCCACCTGAAATCGGTTGTGGTCGGTTGAGTTATGCAGGGCTCAATTGTAGATATGTTGGACATAGGGAAGGATCTCATCCCTTGTGTGAGGGTTCTTCGAATTATGAATGCGAAGGACATGCACAATCATTCGATTTACAACCTCAGTTTGGCCATCTGTCTGGGGGTGGAAGGTCGTGGATTTGGTGAGCTTGGTGTCCAACAGTGACCAGACGCTCGACCAAAATGTGATGAGAAATCAACTGTCCCAATCTGAGACAATGGTTTGTGGGATTCCAAAATGTACCCAGACTCGTTCAAAGAAGAGCTTGGCAATGGCCTCTACTGTGATGTTCTTCTTGCAGGCAACCAAAATCGCCATCTTAGAAAAGCAATCAACAACCACAAAAACATAGTCATTTCCCCGCTTCGTGGATGGGAGGCCCGACATGTAGTCCATTGAGATGGATTTCCATGGCCTGTCAGGAGTAGGAAGAGGGGTGTACAAGCCTTGTTTCTTAGTGGTTGGTTTGGCAATAGCGCAGGCAGTGCAGGACCTAATATACTTGTTGACCTCTTGTCGAAGTTTCGTCCAGTATAAATTTTTATGTCACATCACCACTGTCTTTTCGATGCTGAAGTGTCCTGCACCCAACTGTAGTGGCCTTCCCAGATCATCTTCGCTCGTTCACTTGATGGAACACAAATATGGCCCAAACAACACAAAAGTCCATCCTGAAGATGGAAATTATCAACAACTGCGTTTGCACCCAACATTTGGTAGGTGGTGGCAAAGTCCAGGTCTGTCTCATAGAGTAGGGGCCATCCAGAGGTCTCATGGTTGCGAGAGTCTAGCACCGTGGTGAGTGTTGCGACTGGCAGTCTGCTGAGGCAATCAGCAACGCGATTGGTGCTTCCTATTTTATACTTGATGTTGAGGTGGAATTGTTGCAAGTATGTGGACCACTTTTGATGGCGATCATTCTGCAATTTTCCTTGTGTCTGCATGAACTGCAGTGGCTTATGATCAGTTTGAATGATTGTCTCCTTCCCAAGAATGTAATGCCTCCACTGGAGGAAAGCTTGCATAATGGAGTACATTTCTTTGTCATAAGTAGGGTACTTACGGACAGCATATGATAGTGTCTCACTGTGATAGGCCACGAGGTGGTCGTTCTGAGTGAGAACGGTGCCAACCGCATAGTCTGAAGCATCTATCTCAATCTCAAAGGGTTGTTGTAGGTCTGGTAGTGAAAGTATTGGGGTTGATCACAAGCGTTGCTTCAAATCGTTGAACTCTTGTTGTTGGGACCGGCCCCATGCAATTTTTTCCTTACCACCACCCCTGGTTATTTGGTTGAGGGCCCATACAATATGGGAGAATCCCAACACGAACCTGCGGTAGAAATTGGCAAGGCCCAAGAAGATCTGAAGCTCATTGAGTGTGGTTGGGGCTAGCCATTCATGGATGACTTGGATATTGGTTGGATCCACATGTACACCATGCTGATCAATTATTTATCCCAAGTAATGGATCATATCCATGTCGAATGAGCATTTTTCCAAGTTGGCATATAGATTGTAATGTCGTTGGGTGTGTAGAACCTATCGAATATACTACAAGTGTTCGGCCCAAGTCTTGTTGTAAATGAGAATGTCATCTAGATACACCACTACAAAAGTATTGGTGAATGGTCGCAAGATATTGTCCATCATCCTCATGAAAGTGGTTGGAGCATTTGTCAAACCAAAGGGCATGACCAACCATTCAAAAAGGCCTTCCTTTGACTTGAAGGCAGCTTTCCATACATCTGTTTGTTCTATCGAGACCTAGTGGTAGCCAAACTTCAGGTCAATCTTACTAAAGTATTTGGCCCCTGTGAGTTGATCAAGAAGGTCGTCGATTTGGGGAATCGGGTACCTATTTCTAACTGAGATTTTATTCAGAACCCGATAATCAATGTAGAGTCGCCATGATCCATCTTTCTTTTGTACCAACATGATTGGGCTACCGCAAGGTGATGAGCTGGGATGAATGTTCCCCTTGTGGAGTAGTTATTGGATATGTCACTTGATCTCCTCATTCTCTAACATAGAGCGGCGATAGACTAGCCCATTGGGCAGCGGTGCGTCGAGGGTCAGATCAATGGGGTGCTTGACTTGGCAGTGCAGAGGTACCTCGGTAGGTGAAGAGAAGATATCTAAGTATTCTTCCATGACCTTATCTACTTGCTTCTGCTATGTGGAGAGGTCGACCGCAGAGACTCTGGATGTGGTTGTGATCTTTTGCTTATTCTGAGAGTGAATCACGAAGAAGAAAAAATTCTCCGTATGATATATGACTTTCCTGCATTGCTTAGCAGAGATCAAGGAAATAGCACTAGGTGGGACTACCTCAAGTATCATGTACAATTTCATGTTCAAAGTAATAATAACACTATGAGACCTAGACTCATATACAGCATGACATTTCCATAAATAAGGTTGGCCCAAAAGAACATCAAAAACTTCGAGAGGAGCAACATCACACAATACCTCGTCTTTGAAGGGCTTGATGTTGTACGACAGTCGACACTGTTTCCTGACGCGAATATCACTTCCTTGGCAGAGCCATCCAATGGTGTAGGGTTGTGGGTGTGGCATTGTCGATAGGGCCAACCACTTGATGACCTCCACTGAGATGAGGTTCTTTTGGCTACCGCTATCAACGATAAAGTGCAACAAGGTGCCTTTTACCCACATCTATGAATGGAAGAGGTGTTCTCCTTCTTCTGGCTCGTTTGGTTCACCAGACTGGAGCTTGGTGGTAGAAATGGTGGTACTAGGTTCCATGTCAATGATCCATCTTCCCCTTTCTGGTTCTGGCTTAGTGTCTGAACCCGCATCTGATTTCGAGGCTTTCACTTCGGCCACCAGCGACTACTTTGAGCGAAATTCAGCAGTGTTATGCCAAGGGCTCTTATGGAAGCCACACCACTTCCCGGTATATTTCTTTGTCTTTCTGGTGTCCTTCTTTTCTTGCGGCTTGGATTGGTTGTCCTGATATTGTCCATATTTTCTCTTTCCTTTGTTCTGTGGTTTGGGGCTGCCCTTTCCTAGCTTTTGTTGTGAGGGGTTCTCAGGCCCAGATTGTCGCGTCTTCTGTTTGAGCTTATGCTCGATTTTGACGGCATATTGGTAGGTCGCGCCCAAGGATGAGATGTCCAGAAATTCCATTTTGGTCTTGATGTATCTATGTAGAGCGTTGCGATACTTGAGCACCAGATGTTTCTCAGAATCTTTGATAGCCATCTCGGTGCGCAAGGTATGAAATATATTTGTGAAATTTGGCATTGCTTGGTCTCTTTCTTGCCACAGTGTGGTCCATTAGGTATACAAGTCGTCATAAATTCTGACAGGGTAGTATTTTTCTTTAATAGCATCCCTAAAGGATTCCTAGGTGGTCGTGACTATAAATAATGAGGGTTCCTTTGTTTCCTTTTTCTCACAGAAAGTTTCCCACCAATATTTGACATGGGAAACAGCTTTGAGGAGCGCAAAAGTATTTTTTTCTCTATTCGAAAAGTTATGGATAGAAAAATAATAGTCCAGTAGATTCAACCACTTGTCTAAAGCATCTACGTCTATCTGAACTTCAAACATAGGAATATCTCAAATTTTATTTGTACCTTGAAGGGAGCGGCGCCTCTACTCGAAGAAGATGTGTCGCATGTTGGTAGTCGTCGAAGGATTTGCACAAAACTATCCATCATCTCATTCCTTTGTTGCGTGAGGGCTTCCTCAATCAGCAGTTTGAAATGATATCTTGTCCCATCATATTTCTTTTCTCCTGCCATGAGAGGTCGCTTGGGCTTCCGATATCTTTTGTCCTCAAGAGAAACAAGCTCGAGACCCAACTCTTTGTACTTCAACCTCGTTGGAGACATGCATTAAGACGACAAGGAGCAGACCACTCTGATACCATTGATCTGGATTTTATGAGAAGAACGAAATGAATACAGATTATTAACAAGTTCTTAACACAAAATAACAAAGATACAATAAAATCGGTTTTCTATTCAATAAGGAAATAAGTTGAAATTGTAAAATGCAGCGGAAACAAGCTTGTTGGAATGGTGGCGGCATATCTCTGAGAAGAGATGTGACAGTTGCACTCATTCGTAAGAAGATGATTACAATGAGGCTCTGAAGGCCTTTTTACAATAAACAGGAATGCCAAAAACCCTATACATCCAAAAACCTAACCCTAGGAGATGAAGCGCCAAAAGCCATGTGGGCCTCGTCTGGGTAAGTTAGTACATCAACTTCCTGGGGTCGTAACTTTTGCATATGATCTTCGTTTTAGGTGTATGATAACCTGTTGGAAAGGTATCGTTGAGGAGATTCATTTTGTGGGATCAATCATTCCTTTGGATATCATTGAGAATATCAATCCTGAAAAACCTTCATTTAGGCCCTCAAAATGGCCCAGGAAGTTAAAAATGCTAAAAATAGTAAATTGCCAGAAAATTGTTTTGAGCCTGTTGGAAAAGGTGGGTGGCCATCGATATCCACCTGGATCAACAATAAACTCTTGTTCATATATCATACCTAAAGTCTCAATCACTGTAGACTGATACTTGACCTGGCGGTTATTCACCACTGCATGAATCCTATGGGCCTTGCCCAAATCTCCAACTTTCTTCGTTCTTGTTGATCTGGTCGTTCTTTCCTTCTCAAGAGGATAGTTTATCTGGAAATGTGGCTCTCCACATGTCCAGCATCCATTCTCTGGTATGGTGCTCCTAGTCCCAAAAGTAGAGGTTGTTGGCCTAGGAGTTTCTTGTACTGGTATGTTCTGCGAACCAGATCTAAATTGTTGTTGTTATTGTGGATGAAGTTGTTGTTATTGTTGTTGCGGTGCTCTGTAAGGAGTCCTCTTATGAGGAATTTTTTGATGTTTTGTTGAGAATATAGGTCCTATAAGCATATCACAGTGCCCAGAAGTTTGTCTAACTGGTGTCTAATGTTGCTTCACTCTAGGTGGCACCTATCCAGTCTATCTAGAAGGAGTCATTCCCTAACCCCCAATGTTCAGCTCTTCCTTCTGAACTATGTCATGCAATGTCTGAGGCATCAAGATCTTCACCTTCATACGAAGGTTGAACTTGAAACCAAACATAAACTTGTTAACCTTTAATTTCTCATTGTTCAGATGTGGAGCATATATGAGTAGCTCCATGTATCTGGCCTCATACTTTGGTACCGCACGACTACCTTGTCGTAAGGCATTGAACTCATTAAGTTGGTTCTCAATGAATTCTTCGGACAAGTACCTCTCCCAGAATCGTTCCTCGAATAATTCTCATGACGCATCTTCAACGGCCATGTTTAGTTGAGGTAAGAATGTCTCCTACCAAAGAAGTTCACTCCCTTTATGTTGAAATACTATCATGCGGACCTTCATGTTAGAGGTATAATCATGTAGTGCAAAGCACATTGCCATATTCTCCAACCATGCCTTGAGAGATAAGTTGTCTGTGGCACCCCAGAACTTGGAAAATTTCACTTCTTGAGTTCTATGTGTATATTACTACTAACCATTGGAGGGCACTATGAACCCTCATGTTGATTTTTTCATTAAGCTAGTCTCAAGCATGAAGTTCATTCCAATTTTATCATTTTACTTGAACCATAGACAATTTCAGTTACACCATAAACAATTTGTTGCAATAACCAAGATCACAAGAAGAAACACCATGCACAAGTACACAAGAAGTATCATGGGAAACCATTATCAACAAGGGAAGAAAACCCAACCAATAATTTGTTATATTATTCAAGATAAAGACCTCCCACACCATAAACCTAGCACACAAAAGGGTGCTCACAAAACCTAGAAGCCTAGCACCCAAGAGTGGTGTGCACTTCAGCCCTAGAACTTGTACTTGATGAAATTTCCAAACTCACACTTGTGTTGTGTTTCCTCAATGGGGAAATCACCTTTATTTATATTAGACTAAATGCATCAAAAGTAGTGTCTATTGGCACAACAGGGCCGACCTCAATAACTCAAAATATAATTAATAATTACCATATTAATTATCTTTTACATTAATTATCTTTCACTTTATGGTGGGGCCGACATGTACCCTTTACATAACAAATAGGGTTATAGGTAAGTATGACTCTTAGACAATATAGCAAGGGATATCACACACCCACTATTTCTCATCCACTAGGGTCACATCCACCTGTGCTCAGCCACAGGAACGTCCAAGTCACCAGATCTTTATCTCACTGCGTCTCACAGGGGAATCGTCTGGACACACACTCGCTAGTGCTCAGCCACTAGGATCATGTCCACATCTGCTCATCCATAGTGACGTCCTAATAAACAGATATCTATCTCACTACTCCTCATAGGAGAATCATCTGGAGTACCACATCATTTCATCTTCGTCTCAGAGAGAACGACACACCCAACTCATGGGCTTCCTCACCCCACACAGGAGCACACAGTGTTCCATCTTCGTCTCAAAGAGGAAATACAGACCCAACTCATGGGCTTCCTCACCCCACACAGGGGCACACAAAGTTCCATCTTCATCTCGGAGAGGAACAACATGCTTATTATTTGGGTTGGTTTTCATTGATGTCAACCCTTGAGGAAAGTCTGGTAGCAAATTTCTGTAGCACAAAGGTTTGGGTAATGGACCCAAGTTTGTTTTATGGATAATGGCATGCGTTTTGATATGTTTTCAGGTAAGACTATTCCATATGGATATTACATGTAATTCCATTTCCGGTGGTATGTGTAACGTCACATAACTCCTCACGGTTAGAGAGTTATAGCCATGTGAAGTTGGAGAAAGGTTTGGGCAATGGACCCAAGTTTGTTTAATGGATAATGGTATGAGTTTTGGTATATTTGTAGGTAATAATATTCTATATGGATAGTACATGTCATCCCATTTCCATTGGTATGCGGAACGTCACATAACTCCTCGCAGTTAGAGAGTTATGGCCATGTGAAGTTGGAAAACCCTCATGAGTCATCTAAAAGCCCCAAAAGGTCAAAGTACTCAAAGTGGTTTAAGAGATTTTAGAAGGTAAATAATAAAGTGAAGTGATGAGTCTACTATAATTCAAAGTGAATACAAAATAAACTATTTAAATAATAAAGTGAATGGAGAAATTACTAAGTGAACAAGTGGTTAGAAGTGGGTTAACCCTAAAATAAGGAAAGTGGGTTAAGATGGTTAAAAGGTAACCCCTTGAGGAAGCTACATGAAAGTATAAATAAGAGGTAGGCTCTCTCATTTTAATCACACTTGAGAATATTGAATATCTACAGGTGACTGAGGTAACCAAATCATATCTAAGATGAATTTCAGAGGGAAGGTGAAGTAAAGAAGGTCGAAATTCAAGGGAGGATAAATTCTTTTGATGATGCTTTCTAAGGTATGTTATTTGCAGGTCATCTCACCATTTTCACAATAAAAAAAATTCTAGAATGATTTAGACCACGAAATTGGGAGGCCATTGAGGAAACATATACAAGTATCTGTGATACCAATTTCATCGTGTGGTTCGTTGTATTTTTGAAGTTACACATCGTGGAAAATATGGTTTGTGGCTAGTCCTGAAACTAGTCTAAAACAGGTGTTTTGGGTAAAAATGTCATAACTTCTTCATAACAGATCCAAATTTAGTAAGACCAAATGTATTGGTTAGAGTACAGTCTGTAGTAGTCTTTGTAGAATTTTCATGTCCATACAACAAATATTATGTGTGGGGCATGCTCTACAAGTTCTCTCTTTAGAATAATCCAGAATTCAACAAGGTATGCCATTTTTGCTATAACTCCTTTTCTGAGAGGTTCCAAGTAGTGAAATCTGAAGAAATTGCATAAAAGACACTGAAGAATATTGTGTACCATTTTCAGATCTTTATTCATTACAGGTACATAGTTAGGATTATTGCAAGTTAAGGTTTTTGACTAATCCAAAATTAGTCATGTAAGATTAAAGTAAAGTTTGATGAAAATGCTAGTCTCTTGTTGTTAAAGTTAAGGAAGGTTTGCAAGTATGTGATCATATACACCAGGTCTATTACAGAGTTACAAATCATATTTGGATGATGAAATTGATGAGGGATTTTGGTTGAGGTAAGTGTTGGGTACATGGTTGAGACAAGTAGTTGATGAGTTGGAACATACATGAGGTGTATAGTTGATGATGTTTGTACATCTTGATGAGTCATATTTTATGTGTATTTGATGCATGATTGGTACATATTTGGTGCATGGTTGATGCACTCATTGATGGTACAGGTTGGTGCATGGTTGATGCATTTTTTTATGGTACAGACTGATTACAGGTTGTTTGGTACAGGTTGGTGCATGGTTGATGCACTTGTTTATGGTACAAGCTGATTACAAGTTGTTTGGTAGAGGTTCATGCATGGCTGGTGCACTTCTTTATGGTATAGGTTGATTACAGGTTATTTGGTATAGGTTGATGCATGGTTGATGCACTTATTTATGGTACAGGTTGATTACAGGTTTATTGGTACAGGATGGTACAGTGGTATATCTCACTGTCATAGTGTGACAGTGGTTCCATCATTCTACTTCTACGTCAGGGCAATTGGACGGGGAAAGGATCGGTGGTTATAGACACCTTCTAGTTGTAGCTGGATAACATAGGGGTTTGTAGCCTCCTTCTGGTTGTAGCCATAGAATTGAGGAGTTGGAGCTTCCCTCAAGTTGTAGCCTGAGAAACTAGGGGGTTGCAGCCTCCTTCCAGTTGTAGCTGGAAAACAAAGGAAGTTGGTGCTTACAATGAATGTAATTCTTAAAGACATGTAAGAAAAATCATTATGTGGTTTTCTCTCGCTTTGGGTTTCCACGTAAAAACACTAGTGTACTGTGTATGTGTATGATTTCTCATTTGTTCATTATTTATTTACTCTGCAACTATTGGATGATAATGCTACATTGACATAACATTTTTTTTTTTTGGTTAAAAAGGATTGAATTTCTTTATTATTGATTCACCCCCCTCTTAGTAATCCAACACAACACACCCATCTCATGGGCACACCCAACTCATGGGATTCCTCACAGGCCAACTCACTCAGTCTGTATCATGGAGGATGTCTCACGCAGTTGTAATCATCAACACTCCCTCTCAACTAGGGAGGAATTCTCCATCAGGACAAGTCTCGCATGGAAGTACTCAAACTTCGTCTTGGTTGTAGTCATCAACACTCCATCTCAGCTAGGGAGGTATTCTTCACCAAGCCAATCTCTCACGGAAGTACTCGAATTTTGTCTTGGCAAGTTGTTTGGTGAAGATATCTTCAATATGTTCATGTGTAGGAAGGTAGTGCACGTGTATTTATTTCCTCTACACCATGTCTCTGATATAATGATATTTTATCTCAATGTGTTTCAATCTATCATGAAACACGGGGCTCTCAGAGAGCTTCACATATCTCTGGTTATCACAATGAATAATAATAGGATCCATCTCATGATCAAATAAATCTGTCAGAAGTGTGCGAAGCCACACTGCTTCGTAAACTGCCACACTCAATGCTATATACTCTACTTTTGTCGTACTCAAGGCCACAGATATTTGTTTCCTATTGCGCCAGGAAACCATGGAAGACCCCAAGGTAAAACAACAACCATACATGCTCTTCTAGTCCACTGTGCTCCCTTCCCAATCGGCATATACCTGCAAACTCAAGTCTACACTGGAGGCATATCTCAGGCCATATCCAACTATGCCTCATAGATATCTCAATACATGTTTCACTGTTATCCAATGAGTTTGTCTCGGTTGACTCGTGAATTGACTAAGTACATTCACTACATAGCATATATTGGGTCTGGTGTTAACCAGATACATCAATGATCCAATCAGTTGTCGGTACACATGTGGATCAATATCATCTTAATTGGAAGAAGCCTCATTCATATTCTTCAATTTCATCATCATTGGTGTAGGCGTGTATTTGTAGCCCATCATCTCAAATATTTCCACTGTATATTTTCCTTGACTCAGGAAAATCTCATTAGTTCTTTGCCATACTTCTAGTCCCAAGAAGTGGTGCAACATACTCAGATCCTTCATCTCGAAAACAGAATTCAATGCTTGATTGTATTCAACAATAAGTCTTTCTAAACCGGTAAGGAATAAATCATCCACATACAAGACCAAGATCAGGCACTCGTCGCCAACAATATGATAATATAGGTTTGGATCAACAACACTCTTGTTTAAATCCAAACTCATCAAGAACCCATCCATCTGATGTAGTTTCCAACTCATGGGTGATAGTACGGATAGAAGTGTATCGGGCTACTGGAGAAAATGTCTCATCATAGTCAACTCCCTTTGCTTGTGGGAATCCTTTGGCTACAGATATCGTTTTGTATTTCTCGACACTTCCATCAGTTGTATGCTTGATTGTATAGATCCACTTGGAAGTCACCACAAACTTCCTTTCTAGTCTCAGAACAATATCCCATACATCATTTTTTAAGATAGATCGGTATTCTTCTGTCATGGCATATTGCCACACCTGTTCCCTTGTAGCTTCTCCATACAAGAAGACTGAGAATCAATTATGTGGCTAATGGATGAAAGGTAGCTCTAAAATCTCTTTGGTCTCTTTCTCTCTCGAGATGTGCCTTGAGGGGCTTGTATGTCCCTCTGCCTCCTGCAGAGTTTTTCAAGCCCACACAGGCCTTTTATACCCTACTGCAATATATTTGGGCATATCAATTGGAGAAAATGGATCAGCTGGAACAAATGGATCAACTGGAATAATGTTTGTCTCCCTCTAAACTTATTAAGGGGGAGAAGGTATTGTCTCATTGTCAATCCCCATCTGAGATTCTTTGGATCTTTTCAAATCTATCTCTTCTTCAAAGACAACATCTCTTCTTATCTCAATCTGGCTCTGACCAGGGATGTAGTTATGATATGTCTTTGAAGATTCATTGTATCCCATAAATGTATCCTTTCTCCTTGAAGGGTCTATCTTGGACCTCTTCTCTTTGGGTACATGAAAAATACATTGGGCGCCCAAATATATTGAACTGTTCAATCTCATGCTTCACTCCGGTGAAGGCTTCTTCGGGAGTTATGTTCTTCAAACTCTGGTGAGAACTCATGTTCTGAACATATATTGTTGTCATGCATGCTTTTTCCCACATAATCATAAGAAGAATCTGATCACATCATTGCATTGGTTGCCTCAATGATGGTTATGTTCTTCCTCCTTCTCAAATAGTTTTGACTCCCTTTGAGTCAAGTGACTCCCTCTAAAGTCAAGTGACTCCCTCTGAAGTCTGAATTATAACCATCTTCCTTTGTTGTTAACCTGTCTGGAACAAGAAAACAAACGAAAGGAAACAAAACAAGAATATCTCCTAAAGGAGAAACATGAGTACATATCTAGAATCAAAATAATTTAAGGATTGTTTTCACAGCTACAACACCTACTTGTAATGTAGAAAACTTTATAAATGTAGGTTAGGGGCATGATAATTAAAACAATCAAACCTGGAGTCTTCACTTCCAGTGTGTTGTTCCTCTGAATGCAACGAGATCCCTCTGGATCCATGACTTCAGCAAGGTTCCTTCCTCCTGCAAGTACCCTCATGAAAACGATACAAATAATATATGCAAGTGCATACCTGAGGGTGTTGATATGATTTCTCCAATGGCACTTGGATGATCTTTGTCATTTGACATATTCATGAAGATGTTAGTCATGGTGTCACCATATTTTCAGATTCTTCACAAACCCTTGTCAACTGGGCTAGAAAACCTAATGGCTAGGCTAGGCTAGAAACTTTAGGTTTTGTTGGGCTTATGAATACCAAAAATAAGCCTTAAGAGAGTCACAAGAATAGTGGTGAGCTGAAAATATCCTTCAATGAGTTGCATAAACCCTAAAACCAAAAATCTGCAGAAAATTGTGAAACCCTAGAAACCCTAGGGCCAAAAATCCAAAATGCTCGGAAATGAAATCTGAGACTTGTTGGAGGTTGTACACTCCTATACAAATTTTATCCCCAGCATCCAATTTTAAGGTGTTGAAACACCTCAGAAAAGGAGGTTCATACGGAATTGCAACAAACCCTAGAGGGTCGTACGGAACTGCAGAAGAAGAGGAAGGCTAGCTGTGAATGCTTGTGAATTGGGTTATTCAAGATCTATGCTCTGATACCATGTTGATTTGTTCATTAAACTAGGCTCAAGCATGAATTTCATTCCAATTTTAGCATTTTACTTGAGCCATAGACAATTGCAGTTACACCATAAACAATTTGTTGCGGTAACCAATATCACAAGAAGAAACACCATGCACAAGTACATAAGAAGTATCTTGGGAAACCCTTCTAAACAAGGGAATAAAACCCAGCCAATCCTTTGCTATATTCTTCAAGAGAAATACCTCCCACACCATAAACCTAGCACACAAAAGGGTGCTCACAAAACCTAGAAGACTAGCGCCCAAGAGAGGTGCGCACTTCATCCCTAGAACTTGTATTTGTTGAAATTTCCAAACTCACACTTGTGTTGTATTTCCTCAATGGGGAAATCACCTTTATTTATATTATACTAGACATATCAAAAGTAGTTTCTATTGGCACAACAGGGCCGACCTCAATAACTCAAAATATAATTAATAATTACCATATTAATTATCTTTTACATTAATTATCTTTCACTTTATGGTGGGGCCGACATGTACCCTTTACATCACAAATAGGGTTACAGGTAAGTCTGACTCTTAGACAATATTGCAAGGGATCACACACACCCACTAGTGCTCGACCACTAGGGGCACATCCACTTGTGTTTAGCCACACGGACGTCCAAGTCAACAGATCTCTATCTCACTATGTATCACAGGAGAATCATCTGGACACACACTCACTACTGCTCAGCCACTAGGATCGTGTCCACCTATGCTCATCCACAATGACGTCTTACTCAACAGATATCTATCTCACTGCATCTCACAAGAGAATCATCTAGAGTACCACATCATTTCATCTATGTCTCATAGAGAATGACACACCCAACTCATGGGCTCCCTCACCCCACGCAGGGACACACGGCATTCCATCTCTGTCTCAGAGAGGAACTACACACCCATCTCATGGGAACAGCCAACTCATGGGATTACTCACCCCACACAAGGGCACACAACGTTCCATCTCTGTCTCATAGAGGAACAACACACCCATCTCATGGGCACACCCAACTCATGGGCTTCCTCATAGGCCAACTCACTCAGTTTGTGTCCTAGAGGATGTCTCACGCAGTTGTAATCATCAACACCTCATTGGGCACAGACGCTCTACCCCTCATCTCGATCAAGGCGGTTGATCATTTCCTCTGGAATCCTCTAGAAGGATCTCATCATACCTACCACATCTCCCAAAGCAACCTGCTCCTGCTAAGTAGTCTGCTCATCTCCCTGTGGGTTAGAAACCTCTGGCGTGGATGCACTTGAAGGAAGTGTGCCTCTTCCTCCTGCACCCCGACGTCTACTCATCCTACATCCTCTAACCATGATAACTTTCATTAAACAATTCAAATTATATTAGTGAAACATTTTTAACTATCAATATAAAATAGTGGAAGGTGTAACAGATCCAGTGTCACATAGTTGAATCGGCTCTAATACCATATGTAACAACCCTCCATACACAACACAAGGTAAGTGATTACAATGAAGAAGTAACATTTTTTAAATAAAAACAAGTTAAGAAATTATCATTATGACAATTGCATAAACAATCCAATTAAGATACATTGATAACCACATGTAATTAATTCATTCTTATCGACATCACTATATTATTAATCAACATCAAATTCACAACAAGGTCTCGATACAATTATAAATATCATTTAATAGGTCTAACATGTGGGATCACTAACATCGAATCACATGAAGGATAGCAATTATAAATAAGTCTACCCGCCCAATCCTACCCTGCAAGGTTAGGACCTTCAATCAACGCTCAAGTCCAGGATTAGTCTGATCGATCTTGACCATTTAAGGTCTCAGGACTGGCAGTCGTTTTGAGAAACATGAAGGTATATATTCCTAGCCAATCCTAGTTTAAAATCCAACTAATTTAGCAGTAAGTGATTAAAGAGAAATTTCATCTATACTAGATAAACCCATAAATACACTCGTAAAATAAATTATAACACCTTTGCAAAAACAACGCCATTTGTCTAAATCTAAATACAACCATGCAATTAATCCAGCGTTATGACAATAGTATGGGCATATGACTTGTCTATTCATAATGCCTATTACTTAATAATTTATAAAATGCTCAACCCCATTACAACTATGTAATGCCAACTAATCGCTATGTTCCAAGAATTTTTGTCAACACCATATTACAAATCTAATTAGCATGCTTATTTATAAGCATTGATTCTTCATGACATAGAAACTAGTCATCATAATTCAAGCAATTCATCTCATCATTATGATTAAGGAAAAACGTTCTATGGGCATTCAAATTTCATGTAACTAAGATTCCAAATATAATGAATTCAATTTTCAGCTATACTCTAATTGATTGTCAACACTAAAAATAGATAATTAATGTGATACTCAAGTCCAATAAAGGAATTCAACATTCCAAACAGTGATTGTATCAATTTCATTATTCAACCTCGTGGTTATCATTAATTCATTAAAATGATTTATAATAAGTAAATCGATCATACTATATTATAAAGTGCTAATACAATATTCAATTCTATATCAACAATTTATAATGGTCCCATACAAATACAATATTGTATAAGTATGTAATAAAGTTTTTCTAAGGATACTTCCACAACTCTCTCTCTCTCTCTCAATATAAAAAGTGTGTAAAATCTCCAAGCTAACCACAACACATACAACAATGGTTATAATAGTCCAATACCGACATTATATTGTGAAAATCCTTACATTAGTTCCTCAAGGGATCGGACTACAGTCAAGCTTCTAAATTAGGATACAAGTTTCTTTAATTTTTTTGTTCTCCACTTGGAGCATTTAAGATTATGTGTGTGTGTGTGTGTGTGTGTGTGTGTGTGTGTGTGTGTGAAGAGGCAGGGACTTATTATTATCAAAAATTGAAATATCTGGAAAGAAAGAAGTAGATATAGAATTAGTCCTTGACGCAATGTATAAAGTTTTTGATTAAAATCTCATAACTAACAGAGAGGAATACAGGATAAAGTAGTTTCTACAATCGCTTCCAACTTGGAAGGAGAGTTGATAATACTATACCTAAGGATTATAACTCATATAGAATTGACGTAAAAATAAATAAAAACATATATAAACATTTTCATTGTCCCATTATCCATCGGCTATAAATTCCAATAAGGTATTATAGCTGCCAATTCTTTAGATAACTAGAGTTTATAGAATAATGTTGATTCCATCACAATTTTTACAATGATTCATCATGCAATGGCATGTTTATCGCTCAATTTATCATTAAGGAAAAGAACTTCATTGATTTATATTCTTCGATTACAATGACCTTGGACTAATACATTAATTCAATAATTGCTTTGTTATTAATAATTAATAAAATAAAGGTATGCTTGCGTCAACATTGTAATTACATCAGTTCACTATTACTCATATCTACCGGTGGTGAGTTTAAGTGTAAGTCATCACGACATAACTACGTGGGCTCGTTAACATCTCGTCAATTACCACATTATGCCTGAGCTTGCACGTTCAAACTTAACGACCAAAAACTAATGATCGTTGATTATCCTCAATCTAGAGAGCTTATGCACTATCCTCCCTTTTGCTTGCCAATCTAGAGACTTCACCGGTACCTCCCAACCAACGCTAGGGGTACTCTTATTCCCCCTTAGCCCCCCGAGCAGCAAACGTAGCAAAAAAAAATAACCAATAACACAATAGCACAAACTTGCCCTTGCAAGGAGAGGCTTCCACCTCTTGCACAAGTTTGTCGACCCAACTCTCCACAAGTAACTAGACAAGAAATATTTTGACAGCATAACAATACTTCCAAAATGAGGTCCTTTCTCTCTTCATCTCCATTTCATTTATAGGAAAATTAACAATGACACGTGTCCTCTCATGCAGAAATAAATAATGTTTTTAATAATTTAATCAGGAATTATTCACCCACTACACTTGTCACAGTCTCCCCAAGTTGCACATGTGATTACCTTTTTATTTTAATTAATTAGACATGTTTCCTCTCAATCCCCAATGTGTTCCTATTTTTCCTCTTAGTTGTCTCTTAGTTCCCCAATCCCTCATTTATTTTGTGTCCCCTAACTAAATTTCAGTTTGAGAGCAATTAGGAGTCTTCTTTTAGTTAGGATTGGTGGTAGATTTACTCAAGATGCTACTCTATGTGGACCACCTAATCTCTCATGTTTTTATTTTGTTTTTATTTTGTTTTCTTTTAATTCCTTTTATTATTTTCATGCACACATGTGCATCTATCCCTTTCTTATTCGTATTTCTTCATTTACTTAACTTACTAGTCTAATTCCCTTTATTTCCTTTTAAAGTTTTAATTTTAGTCAAACCTCTTATACTTAGACCCTTTGTTAGTTTTGCTTGGTTATTATTTAATAATTTGTTGTATGATCTTTCTAACAATGTCTAAGTATTTTATTTTAATTTTCTAGGCCTTCTAGATTTTTTTTGTTGACTCACATATTATTTACGTGACATGCTCTTCAAGACACACTTCCATGCTCCAAGGGTGACACTCGTCTTTGACTAGTTTGGAATTTTATCCCACACTTGGAAACAACACTCCACTCGGTCGACCTTGTGAGAAACTAAGAGTTGTCTAAGGAATAAGGAATTTGTCTTATTGCACGCCCCTTAGAATTCTTCGTGAGTGACTGTCTCATTCTTCCCTCATGGCATTGTGGACCTCTCGAACTAGGTAATCGTTAACCTACAGTTCAGGTCATGGTGGGAGTGCTACTAGGTTGTGACAGGGACGTTGTCACACCTCTGCCTCATCTGTTTAATTTATGTGTATGGCCCATTTACTTCGTATGTGAGTCGGATTAGCAAGCATCACCAAGCCTACGTCCGTTGACAAGAGCAATGTCAATAATCCATATACATAACATCCATATTGAAATCATCATATAACGCATACATGTAAATCAATACTCAAAAACTCAAACCAAATACAAGTCCACTCCCTGACTCAATCCGGAGTCCAAATAAGTATGTTGATGCCATCAGCATCCTCAACCTGTCATGTATTTTGCACACTCGAGAGAACTCATCATAATATATGTGAATATATGCATCTAGAATGTAATATATAAATCACATGACATCACGATATAACTCATAATCAAAGAATAATCATAATGTATCATAATTGGATCACTCGTTTGCAAGTGTCTTCAAAGAATAAGTCAGTATAAAATGTGATCAGTGGAACTGGATGTTACATCAACTCCTCCGATGAAAAATCGGAGGAGTTAGTATTAACTCCTTCGATGTGCATCGGAAGAGTTAGTATCAACTCCTCCAATGGAAAATTAGAGGACATAGTGTCAACTCCTCTGAAACCTAAAAAATCGTCTTTCGTGGAATGGCCATAACTTTTGACTCGGGTGTTTGTTTCGCACATTTTATATACCGTTGAAAATTTCTTTCCAAGATAAACAAATTTATAGTTATATGTTTTAAAAAACGTCTAACGTATTGCCTTAATTTTTCAAGATGAATATATGGTACATTGTTGGCAACCCCAAAAACAAGCGCCTCAATCAAGAGCAGACGATCCAGGGGTTGAATTTAAGAAAGCTTACTTGATATTTCAATTATTTAATTCCTCAGTTATATGCGTTCAAATGATTAGTATTGATAGTTTATTTGGAGTTACTCTCATCTATTGTATGTTGAATGGTGTTGGGTACCAAGCAAAGGAGGGTCGCGCTCAGCATTCTCACGATGAAATCTACAGCTAAAGACAACGAAGGAGCAATAACGAAAGATGCAGCAGTGATGGAGGAGCGGCAAAGAAAATCTTAGGAAAATGGATGAAGAAGAGATCTAGAAACTCCATGACGATCAAATGTCAAACTCAAATGACAAAGATGCTCCCATGCCCAGGCCAGTGTTCATGATGCGCAAGGCAGATATGGTCAAAATCCATGAAGGCCCACCAGTGCTAGGAGACAAATTTGAAATGCAACTATTTTTCTTGTTACTAATCATCATAAAGAGGATGAGGACAAACGTTGGAAGACGAAAGGTCATGGAGGGAGACGAAAGGCCAAAGGTCTTATTTAACCTCAATAAATACTAGAATTGAACCCAAAGAAAGAAATTTTGGCTCTTCAAACATTGTACACTTATGAACTACTTTGGAAATACAGTGTCAACTAAAATTAGAGACTTGTCCTTAGAGTTTCCATGTACTATTGTTAAAACTATTAATACGGAGAAGCCCTCAGGGCCAACTTTTGATAGAGAGGAGGACTCGCATGTGTCGTTGTTTTGTTGCGAACTATTTCAAGCAGAATTTTCGTTGTTCACATGAGTTGTAAGAACATGTTTGTTTATGGACTATTCTAACGCAATATATGTATTCTTGCAGTTTTGTTACTCTTTCTTATATTACATGTCATGAGCAAATGAGTTGTGAATGTATGAAGAAACGTGACTTAGATTATTCTGGTTATAGACTTGTATGCATGTGTTTATAATCGTGCACCTTCATGGTAGCTATCTGATTGGGGTTTATGCATAGTTTAGTTTCATTGCAACTCATTTTGTTACTATAGTTCGCTCCTAGTCAAGATATGGTAGATTAGAAATAAATAAACATTGTCATTGTACCATTATCCATCGGCTATAAATTCCAATAAGGTATTATAGTTGCCAATTCTTTAGATAACTAGAGTTTATAGAATAATGTTGATTCCATCACAATTTTTACAATGATTCATCATGCAATGGCATGTTTATCGCTCAATTTATCATTAAGGAAAGGACTTCGTTGATTTCTATTCTTCGGTTACAATGACTCTGGACTAATACATTAATTCAATAATTGCTTTGTTATTAATAATTAATAAAATAAAGCCCCTGAGGTGTAGGACAGTCTGTGTCGGTGACAGAGTGTGTTGTTAAGCCACTCTGTGTTGAAAAGTCAGCCACAGGGTAATCCCGATACCAACAGATTCGGCCAAATTAACAAAAAAATAATAATAATAATAATAAAATAAAAATATGCTTACGTAAACGCTGTAATTACATCAGTTCACTATTACTCATATCTACCGATGGTGAGTTTAAGTGCAAGTCATGACGACATAACTGCCTAGGCTCGTTAACATCTCGTCAATTACCACATTCTGCCTGAGCTTGCACATTCAAACTGAACGACCAAAAACTAATGATCCACTATACATATCTGGGAAGTAGGAGACGTTGGCTTAAATGCCAGAATTCACAGCGATGGTCTCCCGTCATGATAATCGTAAGAGCTATATGCCGTAGATATTAGACGGTTGGGGTAAATTAAGATACAAATAAATGGTTCCATATTTTCAACTAACGAACAGTATCCACCATCTTATCACTACTAGTAACGCAACACACCCAGTAGTCTATAGAGGGAGTGTACAATCTTTTATCACACCTGTTGTTCAAAATTAGACCCTAAACGGAGATGTACAGGACAGAGTAAGTATAAGGGGGTTACTATAGTGGGTAAATAATTAAAATAATATCGAACTCTAAAGAACTCACCTATCGATATATATGGTGAAATTTGACCAGAAGAAACCAGTAATGGTTTGTGATTATAACCCTTCCTCTATATAAGCTTACGCCCACAATAAAAACAATGAATCTTTCTACGATTTAAAATTATGATTTATACAATTAGGTAAACCTATACTGCCATACTGTAGAGAAACCGCAAAATTTCCATGAAATACTATCATCGGTGAGAGGTAAATATATATTGTTGAAATTAATCGTAATATTATTTGTGCATAAAAGAAAGCCTCCATCCACATGTAATGTTTTATGATTTATATTATGAAGGGAAAACGTTAGCACCTGAAGAATGAGCGATTGTACATTTCGAATACACGGAAATTCTAGATGGAAATAATTTTAATGTAATTCAACACTAGATTCACACAGGATCATCCAAAATAATTACAACCAGTAATGGAACTCAATTATTACAATCAAAATCATACATAAAAGTACAACCAAAATTTTAAAATTACCATAATCATCAAAAGTGGTTTGTTGATTATCCTCAATTTAGAGTGTGTTACGCATTGTCCTCCTTTTTGCTTTCCAATCTAGAGACTTTGTCGGTACCTCCCAGCCAACACTAGGGGTACTCTTCTTCCCTCTTATCCCCCGAGCCACAAAGGGGTCACACACAAATAACCAAAAACACAAAATTGTCCTCGCAAGGAGAGGCTTCCACCTCTTGCACAAGTTTGCAACCCAACTCTCCACAAGTAATTAGTCAAGAAACATTTTGGCAACATAACAGTACCTCCAAAATGAGGTCCTTTCTCTCTTCCTCTCCATTTCATTTATAGGAAAATTAGCAATGACACTTGTCCTCTCATGCACAAATAAATAATTTTTTTAATAATTTAACCAAGGATTATTCACCCACTACACTTGTCACACTCTTCTCCCCAAGTTGCACGTGTTAATTCCCTTTTTAAGTTGCACGTGTTAATTCCCTTTTTATTTTATTTAATTAGACATTTTACCTCACAACCCCTAATTTGTTCTTATTTTTCCTCTTAGTTGTCTCTCAATTCCCCAATCCCTCATTTATTTTGTGTCCCCTAACTAAATTTCAGTTTGAGTTGGATTAGGAGTCTTCATTTAGTTAGGATTGGTGGTAGATTTACTCAAAATGCTATTATATTTGGACCACCTAATCTCTCATGTTTTTATTTTGTTTTTATTTAAATCTCTTTTATTATTTTCATGCACACATGTGCATCTATCCCTTTCTTATTCTTATTTCTTCATTTACTTAACTTACTAGTCTAATTCCCTTTTAAAGTTTTAATTTTAGTCAAACCTCTTATACTTAGACTCTTTGTTAGTTTTTCTTGGTTATAATTTAATAATCTATTGTATGCTCATTCTAATAATGTCTAAGTATTTATTTAATTTTGTAGGTCTTCTAGATTTTTTTTGTTGACTCACATCTTGTTTACACAGCGTGCCCTTTAAGATGCACTTTCGTGCTCCAAGGTTACCACTCTCCTTTGACTAGTTTGAAAGTTTGTCCGACACTTGGAGTCGACACTCCACTCATTCGACCTTATGAGAGACTAAGGGTTGTCTAAGGAATAAGGATTTTGTCTTATTGTGTGCCCTTTAAAATTCTTCGTGAGCGACTGTCTCAGTTTTCCCTCACGGCATCGTGGACCTCTTGAACTAGGTAATCATTAACCTACAGTTCAGGTCACAGTGGGAGTGCTAGTAGGATGTGACAAGGACATTGTCACACCTCTCCCTCATCTGTTTAGTTTCTGTTTATGGCCCCTTTACTCCATATGTGATTCGGATTAGCAAGCGTCACCAAGCCTGCATCCACTGACAAGAACAATGTCAATAATCCATATACATAACATCCAAAGTGAAATCATCATATAACTCATACATGTAAATCAATACTCAAAAACTCAAACCAAATACAAGTCCACTCTCTGACTCAATCTAGAGTCCAAGGAAGTATGTTGATGCCAACAACATTCTCAACCTGTCATGTATCTTACACACTCGGGAGAACTCATCATAATCCCTGTCAATATATACATCTAGAATTTAATGTATAAATCACATGACATCACAAGATAACTCATAATCAAAGCATAATCATAATGTATCATAATCGGATCGCTCGCTCACAAGTGTCCTCAAACAATAAGTCAGTATAAAATGTGATCAGTGGAACTAGATGTTACATCAACTCCTCTGATGGAAAATCGGAGGAGTTAGTACCAACTACTCCGATGTGCATCGGAAGAGTTAGTATCAACTCCTCCAATGAAAAATCAGAGGAGTTAATATCAACTCCTCTGAAATCTAAAAAATTGTCTTTTGTGGAATGGCCATAACTTTTGACTCACGTGTTTGTTTTGCGCATTTTATATACCATTAGAAATTTATTTCTGAGATCTACAAATTTCTAGTTATATGTTTTAAGAAATGCCTAACTTATTGCCTTCATTTTTGAAGATGAATATCTGGTACATTGTTGGCAGCCCCGAAAAACGCAGCGCCTCAATCAAGAGCAGACGATTCAGGGATTGAATTTAGGGAAACCTACTTGATATTTCAATTATTTAATTCCTCAGTTATATGTATTCAAATGATTAGTATTGATGGTTTATTTGGAGTTACTCTCATCTATTGTATGTTCAATGGTGTCAGGTACCAAGCGAAGGAGGGTCGCACTCAGCATTCTCACAATGAAATCTATAGCTAAAGACAACAAAGGAGCAATAACGAAAGATGTAGCAGTGATGGAGGAGCAGCAAATAAAATCTCAGGCAAATGGATGAAAAATAGATCTAGAAACTCCATGACGATCGACTGTCAAACTTGGATGACAAGGATGCTCCCATGCCCAAGCCATTGTTCATGGTGTGCAAGGCACATATGGTCAAAATCCATGACAACCCACCAGTGCTAGGAGACAAATTTGAAATGTAACCGTTGTTCTTGTTACTCATCATCATAAAGAGTATGAGGACAAACGTTGGAAGATGAAAGGTCATGGAGGGAGACGAAAGGCCAAAGGTCTTATTGAACCTCAATAAATACTAGAATTGAAGCCAAAGAAAGGGTTTGTGGCTCTTCAAACATTGTACACTTATGAATTACTTTGGGAATACAGTGTCAACTAAAATTGGAGAGTTGTCCTTAGATTTTTCATGTACTATTGTTGAAACTATTAATACGGAGAAGCCCGCAGGGCAAAATTTTAATAGAGAGGACTCGCATGTGTCGTTGTTTTGTTGCGAACTATTTCAAGCAGAATGTTTGATGTTCACATGGGAAGTAAGAACATGTTTGTTTATGGACTATTCTGACGCAATATATGTCTTCTTGTAGTTTTGTTACTCTTTCTTATATCACGTGTTCTGAGCGAATGAGTTGTGAATGTATGCAGAAACATGACTTAGACTATTCTGATTATAGACTTGTATGCATGTGTTTCTAATTGTGCGCCTTCATGGTAGCTATCTGATTGTGGTTTATGCATAGTTTAGTTTCATTACAACTCATTTTGTTACTATAGTTCGCTCCTAGCTAAGATAGGGTAGATTAGAATTAAATTAGATTCATGCATTTAAATAGTCTTCATCTACATCTTTCGTTTTCAAAATCATCCATCACTCGCCTTCATCGGTGGATTGGGCCACAACCGGTAAAATCAAACCAGCAATGGTTATCGGGCCAGAATATGGTTGGGTTCCCTATTCCAAACAATGAGAGGTCTAATTGGGACTTCTTACAGGGGGTAACCCCTTATTGTTGTCGGGTGAATTTGGATCTGTCAATAGAATTGGCGCTAGAAGGAGCGTTGGATGAAAAGTCTTCCCATGTGGAGTCATTTCACTTAATTTAAACCAGCCCATGGCTCCTCTCTGTACCTCTGTACGGGATGACGCTTTGAGTCTTCCGAGACCCACCGAGGCCATTTCACTCAAGACAATCAATCTCATGTCAAACCCAAAATTCGATGGTGAAGGGCATGTCCCTGCATTCACGCATCTCAATCAGTTTGACATCATTAGACGAAATATTAAGATTGTTCAATACAATGAAATGTGTCAACTATTCATCATCACATTCGAAGGGTGAATTAAAACTTGGTTTAGGGCCTTTCCAGCAAAATCGATTCATAGCTGGAAACAATTTTTGGAAGTCTTTATCGCTGCTCATGAAGATTATGTTTATGATGAACTTTTTAATGAACTAGCAGAAAACTGTAGGCTAGGGAACAAATATGAGAATGATTTATTTCAAAGAGTCATGCAAGTTTACTGTATATTTCCTGAGAGTGACAAACCCTCAGACCAAGAAATATTCGATTGGTTTTCATATCTTGTATCTATTTCAAAAAAATGCGATCTGAACAATCAAACCATATCTCACTCACAAGAATCGTATCTGGTCACGAAAGATATGGAGTACATGATTTCTGACCGGCACTCTAGTACAGTTGTAGGAGAATCATTATCAGAAATATTAGACACCTCAGCCTTGGAGTGTGAACCATGTATTATCTCTCCTTCAGAAAATCATGAATCTACTTTGATTTGTGACGAATCCCTCATAGAAGAAGTCTCGTCATCTTCAGAATTTGAAGACCTTCATGCACTATATACAAATTTGTTTGATGTTGGTAACCCACTTGCTCATCATGTGGCGTAGCATGTACATTGTTCTTACAATAGAACACTGAATACTAAATCAGAACAAGAAGTTTTCCAAGTTGTGACCGATCAAGAAATCATTCTCCATGACATTCCATCCAGGATGCACCAAGTTCTAAGTCCTTCATTTTCGGAACCTCCTGAATCACAATTTAATCTTGATAATCATGTTTTTGACAATTACTTTTATGTTCTAGAATTGAATGCGAACACTAACCTATCATTCGTTGATCTTTTACAATCTGAAATTTCTAACTTGGATGCATATATGTTAGTCACTAAAAATCTAAAATATGCAAAGCACAATGAGTTTGTTGATTTTCATGAAGAAATCATAGCAAACTAACATCCCATTACTACGCAAAGTACGGGAAACATTGAGTTAATCCAAGAAATGCCATCGTCCCAATCTGCTCTAGAATCACTTGTTATTCCTTTGGGGCAAATGCATCACTTGTCCTTGGATGTTCTTTTAATGCTTCAACACTCTTCACATGATTTCATTGATGTCATGGGAGAAGCTCTGGAGTCATCTTTCACGCAATGTTTCCCTCAAACAATGAGATATCATTTATCCCCTTAGCATGCAGAGTACGCAAAATTTGGACCCAAGGAAATATCCATCGATAATGAAACACTCCAATATCAACCGATCATTATGTCAAGTGCTTAGTGTCTTACTTCTACCCCTGGGATGAGCAATACCACCCACTCTGAGACTCCCTTACAAAGTACATTGCATGCAAATTTCATTCACAAGCCTCATCAAGTATTTCTCTCGTTGTTGATTTCCTTCCAGCAGTGATACAACAATCATTATAAATTTTATGACATAATTGAATCTTGGTTAGAAGAATCTTACACATTCGCACTTACCATCAACAATAACACGATCAAATTCAACATGTTGGGTGGAGACTTAATTGAATGAATTTTTCCAATCCTTCATCCCTCACTGCTTTATTTTATGCAATTGAACTTCAATGAACATATGATTGCATGTTCAAAGTTGTTTGATTGGCTCCACTGGCACTACGCTTACACATAGCTTTCTTTCATCCATTGTAGGGTAGGTTACGAATAGGACTAGCATAGTTCTTTTTGCTTGTTTTATGATTTCATAATTTAGATGTTTGCTCCCTTTTTGGTTGTGTAGCGTAGATTTTGATTTGTTTTGGATTATTCAATAAAGGTCACCAGCTGCGATTATTTTAGTTGCAGTTTGTGAATGTTTTCTTTAGTTTAAGTTTCATTTCAGTAAAACTTTCTCCTTTCCGTTTAAGGATTTTCATTTTGCTTGACTAAAATATTGGCTTAATATTGGTCTTCCTCCATCATCGCGAGGAAATCGTGTGCAGGAATTCTTTGAGAAGTTCAATAGCAAAATTCACTTGTTTCAACAACATTACTCTGACATTGAGAGTTAGACAGTAGGGTATCCCAATAGGATGAAAGAATACATGTTGAAGAATACTGGACAAATGGAACAAGACATAAATCAAGCTAAGGGGATTTCATCGACTATTCACAACCTTACCAAGGATGGTGTCTATTGAGCAGAATTCACATAAGTGTTTATTGCTCTATGATAAAGGGTATTATTGAGACTTTATGGTGCATTTATCATTTCCCAGTCTTAAAGTATGTTTTTCAATCATGGGGGAAAGTGATGGCATACTTCAAATCTGACATACACATCAAGGAATAAAGTATAAGGTTTCAGTTTCCCTCTGACATTTCAACATCAAATAATTTCTAAGCTCAAAGATACTGATAGATCAAAGAGTTCTCAAGCATATTTCCTTGAGGAAAAATTGGTGATCATTACCACTATAGTCAATTGCTACCCAAAAGAAGAGATTGTGTCGGACAAACCCACACTCAAGCTCAAACCTACTATGTCTCCCGGTAACTAGAAAAGGAAACACTCATGGTTCGCTCTCACACATCCAAACAAATTTTGATTGTTGTTTTCAAACTACTATGGTAAGGAATTTTAGAAAGGTTCTCTGGATTTTGATCATGGAAAGACAAGAAAGACACAAAGGACAAGATTTGAGGAAGACACGCATCCTCGAAAGATTTAAATTGATCATGAAACATTGGAACTGTGGTTAACTAAGCTTATAATTCTGCAACATCAGTTCTAGAGCTGCAAGAAGTAAAGAGGAAACAAAGATTTCACAAGGCCAAAGCAAAGAAATATGATGGAAAGCAAAGAAATATGATGAAAGTAAAGAGGAAACAAAGATTTCATAGCCAACCCTTGCCCGTTGAAGCACGAGGTTGCACAATGAAACTGGAAATCTTCATAAAATCATGATGAGAGGTGTAATTCTCAACCAGCGCTAGCACTGAAACCCATCTGAATGAAGTATTACGCGTATAAGCTTTCACATGTATTAGTCATTTCAAGAGGTTGCAAACTTCTGGCTAGTTGGAATGCATCAACCTCCCCAAATATGTTGGAAACACTCGCATCTATTATCCCTTTTTCAGACACTCTATTTTCCAACTGCATGTCTTAGATCATCATTTGTCCAAAGGTTTAATTTTTCAGTTGCAGCAAAGACTTGGACCGAGTTCATCTCTAACCCTGAATACATCATCTCTTCTCTCTCTTTCTTTACCACATTTTCCTTTGCAAGCAATTCATTTCTTAAAATTTGTTGTCTCGTGACCTTTGGTTATATTTGAATGACACACAGACCTCTCACCTTTGTTTGTCCTCTCACAGGAAACATTTTCACACTGGAAGCAGGCATGAATCAGCTTGTATCTCTTTCCTAGCTCGTGAGCATAATTAAGAGGTTTATGTTTAACAAGAATTAAAACTATTTGGGGATATTGTAACAACATTTAAACCATGACTGAGCATAGTGGTTAATCACGAACGTCCTTGCGTATTGGTTGGCGAGCATATCTTATGTAACCAAGGAACCATCCACACACTAAGTAGTTGCTCACGTGAAAGGTGAAGTGTCAAAGTCTAACGGTTGAAAACCAAAAAAGATATCTCTATGTAGCCAGGTGCAGGAAATATACAAATAAATCTCAAAAATTGGAAGTCATCCTCTATCGTGCTAAAAAACACTATCGCCTTCCCCATTCACTGAATGTTAAGCATACACTAAATAAGCCGAAAATAAATGGAAATGAAATTTTGACCAAACTAGGGGACATGCGGATATCTTCGTCAGATCTATGGATGCTCGTTGGTAGCGGAATAAAGTCTTTGACGTCATGTTGACTCCATCAGGGTTATGGACGCTCAGGGGCAGTGGAGCAACACCTGCAAGATATCTATATATGCACCTGGTGAAAATATTTATTTATCCCAAATATATATCAATCCCACGACAAAGATACCAACCTGGATGGTCGACGCAGTTTAAGGAAATAAATCACATAATCATTCATCCTCTATTTACAACAACCAAGCTCTACTAGCCAATATGCAAGCATTGCCATTGAGCCCACCACGATGGAATCTTTTAGGTAATTGTTGCACATTATTTACATAATTTTTGAACTTAAAAGTACATTTCATGACCCTTTATATTTTATGTTTATCAGTTAGGAAAGGTTAGCAGAGATTCTAGCTTCGCCCAATGTATCGCCATTTGTTGCGCGCAGACAACAACCTCCCAATTTTCTTGTCTTACCATCTCTGCAAGACAAGAAACTGGGCCCCCCTCCAATTTTCCTACTGGAACCCTCACACTCTCTCCCTTGCGCAAATGGATATGCCCAAGTTTTTTCCTCTCGCTCTCCTCGCCTTATCATTTCAGTTACTCCTCAGATCAATTCTACCCAACAATCCGCACTTCGGCGAGTCCCCTCTTCCTGCGTTGATACATAGCATACTGACACGCGCATCCTTCTTCCACCTTTGCATTGACACGCCATTGATTTTCTCGACACTTCATCGTCCACCTCCCTTTGAACTTGGTTGACGCACTATCGTGCTTCCGCCAAACCTCATTGACCCACATCGTCATCGTCGATGAAGTTCACATGATCAACGTCGTCTCACCGATATTGGTCACATGATTATCTTCGTCGAGAACATGCCTTTCACCATTTGATTCCCTTCCACTCGCGTCGTTGCACCGCATTTCGGTAGTGTCCCTCTCTTTTGATTCGTTGCACTGCATATCGACCAGGTTCGCCTCTTCGTCCCCGACGCGCTGCATGTTGATAAGTTTCCCTTTCTTGTCCTCGATACGTCAGGTGAAGGATGTCAACCCCTCATTGTCGCCAAGCGCATCGAAGATGATCTTCTCCCTCTCGCCAACACTGACTAGCTCAATGTGGCCCACTTTCGCCTTGAGGCTTATCTTGTCCTCCTCTCAGCTCGGATCCCTTCTTATTGCACTCATCAATCAATCTCCTTACATTTCCAATGACTAAACTCTCCATGCCTATCCATACGGTTGGTCATTAATTTTCTATCACACCTGATTCGCTTAAGATCGCAATCATAATCAAGTTGTAGTGTTCCCTAGTGGCTTTCTTCACACACATGGCACTGGCTTGTTTGCTTTGTGTTTCTTGACGTTATGACTAAATATTCATTATGAAACCCTCACCTAGCATCAAATGGATTAATCACAGCACCTATCGGTCTTGCATTAGTTCTAAAACGCACTTCGAGAGGAATTTGGTCCTTTCAGCTCCTAGACAGTACTAAGCGCACTAGACGTCGGTTGGTTGTTTTGACGGATTTATAACTTTGTGCGATTGACACATAACCTCAGAATTAATGGGTAAATCAAGAGCCTATACATCGCAAATGAGCCAGCAACTGACAGAATTAAATTTGGGTGAAGCGTCAACGAACGTTGGACCCGAAGTTTCATTAAAAAATTCCTTTGAGTGCAATTTTTCGGCGTCCGTCAAAATGAAATTTTCTTCACGGAAATAGGCCAGTCATATAATTTTTTCCATTACAATCCCAACGCAACTTACAAAATCAAAATCTGAGGCCTAGATTTTACTAAACGATCGCCACGAAGTTCTCACCCAAACCAGCGTCGTTAGTCGTGGCATAGATGAAATGTTCGAATGGCATGATAAATCATTTCCCTAGAAGCATCTCTATGCACTCTTCGTAGCGAAAAAAAACAAAACTCAAATCCGATGTTGTGTAAGCAAGTTATGAACCTTTAAACCCCTTCTAGTGGCATGAACACAAATCCGCATTTTTCAGTTTATACATCCACGCAACACTGCTTCAATTGAAAAGTGTGAGTTATACAATTACTTTTTTAAATTTAAATAATTTAAATTTAAAATTCTATCTAACAAAGAAAGAACACATTATATAAGAATTATAAATCAAATGATGTCGTGATGGATCTTAAATAATGTAGAACAACTCGTTTGAACATGTTAGAAACAAAAAAACAAAAGGAACCCACGAAGCTATGGTGTTAGGTGGAGGGGAGGGCCCATGGCCCACGTTCTCCCTTTTTAAAACATGAGCGCTTCTTTTAAAAGGAAAGAAAATCCTCAAACACTTACATGGTCGACGTATTAACATGAAGTCTAGCGCACATAGTTAGTAAACTTAATACGAATTCCTTCGAACACAGTCGTTCATGCTGGGCACACTTCATGTTAACTCGATCGATTAGTTGGAGAACTTAATACTAAATCCTCCGAACACTCGTGGCACACTTGATACTAACTTTATCGATGTATGCGGAGAACTTGCAATGATGAACACTGATTTCAAAAAACATTGAAGTTATATTTGTGTTACATTTGTTTTTGGTGTATTGCGTTGGTTTGTGGTCCACATTTGGATTGATGGAGGGGGCATGACTTACGGCCCCCTCCATATGTAAGACCATGTGTTATGAAATGTGGGGAGAGGGCATACTCATACCGCCCCTCCCTCTTTATTCTTAATTAAATATGGTGGCTTTCATGGAGTGGAAAGGAGAAGGGGCGTGGCATGCCACCCCCTTCCCCTCATGCTTAATATTTTATTATATAATATTAAAACAAATGAATCATGCCTAAGTTTGAGAGGTGAGATAGAGTGGTGTGGGAAACCCCCATTTTAACATTTTTTTAATTATTTTGAAATCCCCCCTTACAAACTTATTTAAACTAGAATCAAACCAAGCAACATCGTATGAAACCAAACCCACTTGATAATTTGAACTCAGTGAGTCCACCATGAACCCATGAGGATGATACAGAGACAAAGTCCAAACTTCAAATTTGTAACGACCGCTTGCCCAGAGAGCTTAGATGAGTGTGCACCAACACGATCATTCGACGAATGTCATAACTCAGCGTCCATCTTTCACCTCACGAGGTTCATGATTTGGCCTCCAATGCAAATCAGAGGAGTTCATTCAAATTCCTTTGATGTGCATCAAAGGAGTTAGTATCAACTCCTCCGATGGCAAATCGAAGGAGTTAGTGTCAACTCCAAAACCTAAAAAAAATATTTCGTAAAACGGCCATAACTTTTGACTCATGTGTCTGTTCCGCACGTTCTTTATACCGTTAGAAAGGTATTTCCAAGATCTACAACTTTCTAGTTATAGGTTTTAGAAAATGTTTAACTTATTGCCTTCATTTTTCAGGATGAAGATCTGGTACATTCTTGGCAGCGCCGGAAAACCTCAATCATGAGCAAACGAACAAAAGATTCAATCCAAGGAAGCTTACTTGATATTTCAATTATTTAATTCATAAGTTATATGTGTTCTAATGATTAGTCTTGATGGTTTATTTGGAGTTACTCTCATCTATTGTATGTTGAATGGTGTCAGGGACCAAGCGAAGGAGGGTAGCGCTCCACATTCTCGCGATGAAATCTACAGCGAAAAACGACAAAGGAGCATTAACAAAAGATGTAACAGTGATGGAGGAGCGGCAAAAAAAATCTCAAGGAAATGTATGAAGAAGAGATCTAAAAACTCCATGACGATCGATTGTCAAACTCAGATGACGAAAATGCTCCCATGCCCAACCTAGTCTTCATGATGCGCAAGGCACATATGGCCAAAATCCATGACGGCCCACCAACGCTAGAAGACATTTGAAATGTAATTGTTGTCCTTGTAACTCATCATCACAAAGAAGATGAGGACAAACGTTGGAAGATGAAAGATCACAGAGGGAGACTAAAGACCAAAGGTCTTATTGAACCTCAATAAATACTAGAATTGAACCCAAAAAAAAGCTTTTGGCTCTTCAAACATTGTACACTTCTGAACTACTTTGGGAATACGTCATCTAAAATTGGAGAGTTGTCCTTAGAGTTTTCATGTACCATTGTTGAAACTGTTAATACGGAGAAACCCTCAGGGCCAACTTTTGATAGAGAGAACTCGCATGTGTCATTATTTTGTTGTGAATTATTTCAAATAGAATGTGCGTTGTTCACATGGGTTATAAGACCATGTTTGTTTATGGACTATTCTGATGCAATATATGTCTTCTTGCAATTTTGTTACTCTCTTATATTGCATGTCCTGAGCAAATGAGTTGTGAATGTATGCAGAAACGTGACTTTGACTATTCTGGTTATACACTTGTATGCATGTGTTTATAACTGTGCACCTTCATGATAGCTATCTAAATGGGGTTTATGCATAGTTTAGTTTCATTAAAACCCATTTTGTTACTATAGTTCGCTCCTACCTAGGATAAGGTAGATTAGAATTATATTAGATATCTGCATTTAAATAGGCTTCATCTACATCTTTCATTTGCATAACCATTCATCACTCACCCTCATCGGTGTATCAGGCCGCAACAGGTAAAACCAAACTAGCAATGGTTGTCGGGCCAGAATCCGGATGGGTTCCCTATTCCAAACGGTGAGAGGTTTAATTGGAACTTCTTATCGGAGGTAACCCTTTACTGTTGTAGGGCAAATTTGGACCCGTCAACATTTATAATTTGGCGAGTTTGACTCACCAAGGAGTCAATTTCATTTGCTTTATGTATGGAGCCGAGTTTGCCTTGGGAGCACTTGGCCGAGTTTTGGGAACACTTAGATCCATTTCAATATGGTTATGATTTCTGTTAATATCAATGAAGACAAATGGTAAATGTTCAAATCGGGATTGATTTGACGCTCCACTACCACTTCAAAAAACAAAACCATCAAAAATATTAAATGCTTCTGACATGAATATGGGCCTACAAGATGAGAAATTGTCCATAAATTCATAAAAACAAAATTAAAATTGATTGGAGGAACAACTAGAAGACGGCAGAAAGATGGATCTATGCATTGCAGAATAAGTAGTTTGAGCGCATCATGAAAGATATGAGCAATTAGAAAAATCAATACCAAAACGTATTATAATTTGGAAAAAACCCAAATGAGAGTACTGTTATTATTTAATAATAGTTCCCGTCATATAAATCTAATCGGGATTATCTGGAACCTCGGGATATAGCTCAAACCAGCCTGGCACCCTGATCAGCCCCTAAAGTCAACAATACGAAACCCTTGTTGAGACTAGCATTATTTAAGAAACATGATATCTGATCCACTGTCCCTTTTTTAATGTATCATATACTACAATAAATAAATAAATATTCCATGCCAAAATTTGTAGTCCGAATCATGATTTCTTTATATCATCTCATGTAATACCATATTCGTAATGACTCAATGAGCTATAGATAAACCAATAGAGACGGTTTAAAATTTTAAAAGACAGGAGAAAGGCAAACATTAAAGAAGCTCCAAATTACTCCAAAAAATATGCATGCAATTTCAAAAAAGAAACTCTACCATGGCTTGTGCAAGGTATGTCCGCAAATTCTGATCTCAATATAGCTGATCTGTGCCCGTAGATATTTCCCAAGAGACTAATTCATCGGCCATAATAATTATGAAAATAAGAAAGCCTACAACAAAACAGTCAAGGCCCAAAGTTTTCTTCTGTAATAACATGCATCACAGAACAAACGCTTTTATTACACACCAAGAAAATAAAGCACTATTATTGGATCCGAGACAAAGAAGCCACCTTAGATTTGCTTTCCGCAAGATTATGAGAGATGTCATGATAAAGAATTGGCAACATCACAACCAACTTTGAAAAGGTTAGTTGAGCAGCCAGGAGTACAGTAGAGCGAGTATTCATGTGGAATGAAATCCCACCCCAGGGATAGGCCACCAAAAAGAAAAAGATTTCATCATGTCAAGTCATTGCAATAAATGCTTTTGGAAGCAAGGGAACTTCTTATGAAGCCAAAAACCCCTATGGGGATTTCATAATTAAACATATTATTATAAATATATGTGATCAGTGGCCTGCCACCTTTGCAGCTTTGACCAGAAAATACACATTTGTTTACATATTTTATGTAAACAAGCAGCACTTATATACAGATGGATATGCCCTTACATCACAAAACCCCATAGCATATCCCACCTTGACTGATTTAGGATCATTCTGAATTGGATGTTGCTCAACTTACTATTCTAAAGCTCAATGACAAGAGTGCAAATTGCCACAACCCAACATTGGCCCTTGTAAAAGCTGCTGGAAGAGAGACTCAAATTTGTGCTTTGTATCACAAGTTCCTGTCATGAGAAACCAAATTAGGCAGCATGCTCAACGGTTGGAATCCTGCTAGTAACTTTATTCTGATAAAGATAAATGAGAACTCCAGAAACAGAATCGCATGATGGAAAAAAAATGTAATAATTCCAACTTATCAGCCTTTAAGCTCCTTCCTCAAACTGACAAATATAAAACAGTTTCGGTTAAAACCAGTGACACGATCCACTGAACAGGACTTCGACCATACACTGCAAAGGGAAAACAAAATAATCTTCAGAAAATGAAAGATGCCCCATAGACAGTGCACTCAAGCTTTATCAGCTTTAGGCATTACATGTTTATCCAAAGACAAAGTTCATAAAAACACTAGGATAAAGCTACACTGAACTCACTCGAAGCTGAAACATGTGAAAAGGCTGGAACTGGAGAAACCCTTTCAGGAAGCTCTGGATGTGGCATCCTACTTATTTCTGGAGGTGCAAAATGAGTCAAGCTGTCTGGTGAGAGAAATGAGTATTTAGGAGATGAAACCAAAGTCTGTGGCACAGGTGAAGAACTTTTAGTGGCAGAATGAACTGGTCCAGAAGATGGAAAACCTGATGAAGGGGCAGGTGAAGCCAGTGGAGAAGAAGGCAAGTGACAATTCCGACGTTGGGCTTTAGGAGGACCATTCTGCGGAGAAATGGCAGGAGGTACAGAAGTCACAAAAAGAGGTGCTGGAGCTGCTTTCACATCATGGTGGTGCCTGAAAGACATACTTTCATGAGACTTAGAATTGTCAGGTGAGGGGGAGGGCACTCCATTCAATCCAGAGATGGGAGCAGGTTTTGCATGCCGGTGTCCACATTTAGAAGGATCAGAAGCGTGATGCCAGTCACAATGCACAAGGGGACGATGATAAGAGGGTGCACCTACACGGTGATGATATGGGGGCATGGCAGAGTGATGATGTGAAGGAGACATGGCATGGTGGTGGTGGTGAATAGGTGTAAGGCCACTGTCGTGGGGAGATGGAGCCATGGTACGTTGTCCTCGAGGGTGGTGATGAATGGGTGTAAGGTGACTGTAGTGTGGAGATGGAACCATGGCACGTTGTCCTTGAGAAGGGGGTATGGAAGGGGAAGGGTGAGTATATGAGGGTGAATATAAAGAATAATGTGAAGGTGATGCAGCTGGATCTGGAGCTGGACTAGGAACATGATAAGCTGGAGGAGTTGAAGGGTATCTCAGATATGATGACAACTGGATTTGCTTTACTTTGCCAAAAAGAGTGTGATTTAGCCCTAAATTCCTTGCAGGAGTGATTTCATGAGCCAACTGCCTTAATCTTGGAGGAGTTAGAGTTAGACCCTTCCCCACGACTGGCACAATAAATGTCTCAACTATAATTGGGGGATCAACAGTTGACCCCTGCAAATTTGTCAATCGGACAAACAGATTCTGCATTTACAGGCATAACACATAATAATGTGAAATATTTTAATGCACATTTTACAGAAATTAAGATTTAGACAGTAAATTGTCATAAAACCTACAGATATGCATCAGGAAAAACAAATAGTCTGAAACGGAAATGTTGATAACAAACCTCATTTGATTGCACAAATAAGCCAATCTTCAATTGATTTTTCATTTGGGCTAGATTTTGAACAACTTGTGCAACAGTGCTGTGCAATGTAAAGTTGAAAAGCACCTGATTTGGTTGCAAAGGAAAAAACCTCTGTTTGGGAATAACTGTAATTCCTCCTGGAAATTTCAACATTTGGAAAAAATAACCAAACCCTAAAGCCTCTGATGCTAGAGAAATATTATAACTCTCTGATAGTAGAGCTATAAATGTTTCCTTCAGCGAAATGAGGCCATATGTTGAAATTGATGAGTTCTCTGGATCCGGAAGAACACCAAATATGACCTCTGTAGAGTTTGGTGCATTTAATGGTTCCACTGATATCACTGTTACCTACACATTTAGGAAATTTTAATCTAAATAACTCCAAAAAAAAATTATTAAAAATAACTCATATGTTAAAAGTAAATTTGTCTATTTTACCTTAGTATAGGGTATGCCAATTTCCTCCCATATAGCAGACTCCAAATTTGGAATATTTGCATTGACAGCCGATACTGGTTTATGGAGTCTAAAGCTTGCTTGTATTTGAGCTGAGAAATGCAAGCGAAAGGCAATAAAATGAATCTATGCATCATATGGATGTATAATGAATAGTGCAAATGAATGTAGGAAAACAAATCAATAAATTTGACCCATGGATCTATATAATGCTACACGACCTACAAGGATAAGAACAAAGGAATGAGGGCCTTATTTCAGGTGTTAAAGAAATTTAAAAGAGCTGGACATGGGTTTTCTTTCCTTTGGTATTCTACTTAAACTACTTGATATAATGACCAGATCTGAAAGTGTGAACAAAAGACAGTAAATGCAACCTAATTAACCCCCTTTCAAACCCAATGAAAGAAGCAAGCATTGACATGTTACCCAATTTGATGGTGATCAGGAAAACTGGGAAGGGAGACCTAACTGTGAATCTAATATAGCCTACTCTAAACTAAATCTAATGCCAGCTACGTAGGCTTAGGGAAGTGACAAACAACAAGCAATCAAGTAGGGTTAGGACCTCTTAATGTACCTGAAGATGCCAATGCTTCCCCCGCAAAATAAGCAATGATAATCCAATCTCCAATATAGAGAAATGAAAGCAACAATCAAGACACACACAAAAGATCTATCTAATTATGCACAAAATGTATGACCCATGTGCCCTCAATAGTACCTCTTTCATAGGCTATGTTGAAGCTTCCTTTGAGGTGGTGTTCAAGGTTGACAAAAGAGTGATAGGATGGAACCCAGACACCACAAGATGCAACCAACCAATCCAAGAAAGGGAGATCCAAACCAGTGGGGTAGACAGCAACATAAAGCAGTGTTCAATGGGTGAAGGGTTGATGGAGATCGAAGATCCAAGCAAACCCATGAGCGTGACAAGTGGCAAGATATCACAAATTCACAAGTGAGCCTTTAGTACTACAATGTTTGATATGTCAAAGGGCGACACTTAACAAAGAACAAGGGAATGGTATATACTATAAATAGATTTGGGAGTGCTTGGGTGCGTGACTAGTTGTTGCCCACAAAGTGGAAGCAACACTCCCTCCGAAACAGTGACACCACAAGTATTGACCATCCAAACCACAACCTACAAGTGTTCAAGGAGAAGCGCACTTTGTTTCAGAGGTATGAGCAAGCGACATGCCATGGGCATGTTATACATAGGAAAAGATGTGATTCAAGGTGCACACTCAAACGGCCCAAGAAGAAAGGTAATTAAATCAAAGAAAATACATAAATAAGCATGCTCCAATGGAATTAGGGGTGCTTGTGGACCCAAATGAGGCTCTCTGACTAATTGGGGCAAGGTTTGGCACACCATGCCCAAAATTAGTCCAGTCAACTAAAGAGGGACGCCAAAACGGGAGCCAATGGTCTCGTAGGGCCAAATACACGACCAAGGGGTAAAATGAACAAAGCTTAGGCTAGGGGTAACCTCCTATGGCACAAAACATCAAATGGGAGGCAAAAAATACACATGTATTATGGACCATGGAAGGGATACTCAAAGGAGAATTTTCAGCACGTGCATGTCATCATGAGGATGAGATGGAGGACATTCCTGTTGTCCTAGAGTAGCTTTGGCATGTTCAAATAGTGATATTCAAGAAGATATGTGTGTGGCTAGTATGAAGTGCAAATTTCGTGCACTACACAACTCTTTGGAAAGAAGTCATGTCAAGGATGCCAAAGCATGAAACAAAGAGGGAGTGAGAGCACTAGGAGTGCCATTTCCCAAAAATCCCTAGAAGCGTACTGTCCCAGAAGAGTTTTTTATATAATATATGTTTTCATATATTATAATGCATTTTTTCAAAAATAACATGTAGAATGCCAAATTAGGTGCAAAAAATATGAAAAGATGATGTTTGTGCTACTTGTAGACGAAAACTACATTATTGTGAAGTTAGATATGTTATCTATAATAAATAGATGATTAAAAATCGTTCGCGCATCAACCATCTAGCAGTTACAAACTTATAAATTTTTAAACCACATAATAGGAAGTCGACCATGAATTTATGGCATGAAATAGTACCTGCCAACATGACCAAAGAGTTATGTTTATAAAATAGGCCATTTTCATAAGCTCTAATTTAACTGAAGTTTGAAGACCAAAACACTAAACTGAGCTACAATCTATGACAAATAAAGCATTACAAAATGAGAAACAATTATTCTATCTACTTTTCCTTCCTCTTGGCAACCCACGTGTTTACCATAAGTCGTGGCACCTACTCATGGGCCCGACACTATCTAAAACACACAAAAAAAGGTTGACTTTTCTTCATTCCCCCCAAAATAAAATCTTTCAATATCCCTAGTCATGATGCATTGTCTTTTGGTTTATGATACATGTATTTGCCAACCTAGCCCAATGGGTGTACATGTGTGTTGTTGTTTGGTCACTGGGCGCCAAGATGCTAATGGTTGATTGCTTCGTCCTCATTGGACTTATGGTGACTCCTCTTGGTGTCACTATAAAAATAATCTGCATCTTAAGATTTTAGAGTTTTGAGGGGGTGCTTCCCCCAACACACCCCACTGCAAACAGTATGTGGGGTCATAGCAATGATTTAGAAAAGAGACAAACCATGACAAAAAGACACTATACAAGTCGAGCAAGATTTATTATAAAGAAAGCTAGAACACTTCAAAAATGTGATAAGAAATATCAGAGACGCGATAAGAGAGTGATCTATGACAACCAACAAAACCCATGAGTTTCTTCATCAACCTTAACATTGCCTTACCAAATAGTATCTCACTAGTGTAATGCATGCAAACATTTTATCACTTTAGAGATAACATTAATAATCAAACTGCAAGTCTAGTGTCAATTTGGACTCAAATCAAAACTAGAATATTCTAGCCAACTGAGAGTACAGATAACTCAACTAGAGTTGCATATGGCATCTAATAGAATATGTGACAATCACAATAAAAACTATCTAATACAGATCCAAGGGATATACAAGATCCTAGGACATCAAGGAAAGTGGGAGAGGTGGAAGCAAAGGTAGTAGTAGAGATACTTCCAGACACAAGACCATATTTATTATCATCCCTAGGTATGTAAGATAAATGTCACCAAGGATCCAATGGAAAGTACATCGTTGACTTCTTCCCCGCCATACATGGTTCTACTGATATAAGTATTCTTCACCAAGTTTTGCATTGCTTCAATGTCATAAATGATGGTTAAATTCGATGAATCCTTACTTCACTTGATCTCATTCCATTCTAGTTAAGTGGGGCATTATTGGGCCCACATAGTTGGCTCTTACAAAACACACTGCAAAAGCATATTCTCTTTTGTTGTAGTTATATACATTATTTGGCTTCTACCCCTCTTAACTTATCTCTTCTTTTATCATTTAAAATTATTTTAGCTTATTTTTTTCAGAGCAGATTCATCTAAGCTACCTTATATAACTTATATCCTAAGCTACCTTTTAGGGCCTTACACAATTAGTTTGGTCATTTTAGAACATTACGCAAATTCAATTTCATATGGTGCTCACTATAATCTTACACCATTCTTTCTGGTCCAACCATTTCATATGATACTTTGCTCAATTAACCAACCCTCTACTACGAACTGGTCAAATGTATTACACAAACCAAATGTTTTCTGCATCAAAGAAAGCTTCTCTTGCCACAAACATAGTGCTAAACTCATCTAGCAATGCAAATTAACATGAAGTATGATGAGCGAAAAAAAGGAATAATAATAAATCAATGAATTTGCAAGAGTTATGCAAAGTTACAAACACTTAAAAGATCTCCTTGAAAGTTAAGCAAGATCCCCACCAAACTATTGTTCTCTTATTCTTTAATTTTCAATTATTCAAACAATCAATTACATGTGTCCATCAAAATGTTTTCAGCATTCTCACGCAATGAATGTATTAGCTCTTAACATTTTGACCTTTTTCATGAATCTATTTTTAGGAGTTCTTTCTTGCTTTCCTAGTATATGAGTTTTCATGGATGACTTGCCTATTTTAGAAGTGGCATGCCCAACCATCTATTCTAATCATGGCCCATTCAATTCATCTCACATAATTATCTTAACATATAAGCTTGAAAGTAACATAAATTTCTCTTGTAATGCACAATTATAGTTTTCAAACCCAAGGAATTGCATAAACCCTCTATGATCTAGAGTAAATCATGCTTTCATGGGGTACTCCATAAAGCACTTTCTATTAGACTTGTGCAACTCCATTGTGGAACTTCGTGACTCTACTATTGCTTCATATTTTGATGTATACAAGCATGGGTCTTATAAAGAAGGAATAATTTCAAGGGGTTGACCACATAATTCAACTACCATCAAGACATGTATCAAAGAGTTACAATGTCAATGTCATATTGACATCAACAACAACATGATTTTCACTCAAATAATGCAACATATGAACATAAAGTTCCAATAGTTACTTACCCAACTTCCACAAATGCCTCAAGAACAACAAATTTACAATCAAGAGGCTCCAACTCAACAAGTTCCTAGGACATTTCCCATGCATTCACAAGCAATAGCATCTACTTGTTCTATGGACCTTACTTCTCTGGCAACTCAACATGTAATTGCTATAACTCTTGCAATTGCTCACACTCAAGACCCTACTCTTGCAACTTCAACCTTGATTAACTATCCTTCTTTTGATGGTGTTGTAGGTGAAAGCAAGCAAGAGATATCTCATGAAAAACACAAGTACAATGGTAGCCTCAATTGCAATCCATTTCAAAGCCAGTAGTCTCAAAGGATCATTCCTCATTGGTAATATCCTAGGTTACCCAAACAATTGAAACACAATGGACTATTCCAATGTCACTTGCTTCTCTAGTGTTGGGGACTCATCATGACTCTTTTAAAGTTGTCTCCACACCACCTTCATAGGTTCTTTTGCCTACAATAAACACCTTTCCTGGTCTTTCCACCCATTTTGTGATTAGTCTCACATATATAATGTATATAATTAATTGTTATGCACATCAATTTGTATTTACTTAGCATCCACAACATCATGTTTTGCCCCTCAAATGAATAGTTGGGAAGTCATATCTTGCGTACTAGTGCATCTACATCCTAACATTTAACAAACCCTACAAGTTATGTTCATAAGCAAGGAGGACATTCAATGATTTTCTATTTAAAACCTTTTCAACATGAAGAAGTGTTCAAGCATTTTTCCCTCGTAAGATTTTTTTATTTTCCAACTAAACACGGGTCCATACCAAGTCCCCAACTACACCACACCAAAAGACAATTTCACACTTCGATGGAAAGGGAGTATCCTTTGGATCAACAACACTAGGTGACAATGTTTTGAACCCTACAATGAATGCCTAATCAAAGGTAAGTTATTACCCTATAAATCTTCTAGGTCAAGGACAACCACTCAAATTCATACTAATCTCAATGAAACCAGGAGAGAAAAAGCCCACAAAATTCCATGAAATTAACTTGACTAGACCGAACAAGAGAGCCAAAACATTCATTAACAATGAACAATACACAAGAATAGAAGAAAAATGTCGATCGAGTACTCAAGCTTTCCTGAATTCCAAACTGTTTGGTGATCACAAGCAAACCCAAGATTCAATCTCAAGGGATCCGACCCCTTTCTACAATAAATCATTCCTCCCTTAATAGAGCTTTGAAGGTCACACCTTAAGTCTGAGAAAATTTATGCCATGCATGAGACCAATCATTCATGTGTCACTAAGTAGATTTGAAGGTAGGTTAAAGTGTGCCCGCACTAGCATGCTAAAAAAACAACAACGCATCTAGACAACTTGTTGTTACCCCCCCTCATATTGTATGAGAGGTTAACCATGTGATTTTCATCACATTGACAAAGACTTTCAACATGAGCACCACTCTTCCAATGGGATGATGTTCCGGTTCACTCTTAATGTGAGCACTTCAAATTTCTCATTCAAAGCACATATGTCAGAGATCTTGTTGCATGATGATCTTCCTTGCACAATGGATATGCCCAAACTTGATGATCTATGATGGTTTCTGGCATGGCACAGTTGGTTTTTGGCACGTTGATCATTTTTGTACACATGATGTTAACACTCCATTGTTTCATTGTTTGTCATGGTTTCATTATGATACTTGATGTATTGGTTCGTGCTCATATGTGGTGATATTGTTTCCTATATTGGTCATGACCGTAGTGAACTTGGTGTAATCTTATAATGGATCATAACACTAAACTCTTGTTGTTTTCTTGGTTGTACCACATTGGGTCATAATTTCCCTTTAGACGAGTGTTGTTTTTTTAGTCAAGTTGTACTGCTAGAGACCTAGGTAGGTGTAGCGTGTCCATATCCCCTAACCATCTTTTACACTTTTCATCTTCCCATCACTTCCATGCACATTTATCATATTCCCACTCATGGTTGACTTATCATGTCATAGCAAGGTCCAAACTAAATAGTCCCGTGTAGAAAAGCCTAATCTTAAGAGCTATAAGCTCGGGGTTGTTGCAGCCAAAGTAAAAAACCAAATAATAAAGCTTGAGCCATGACACCTTCAAAAAAGCCCAATGCCCTAAGTCTCATTCTTAACAATGAATATCTAAAGAATGGGACCAATCAAATAAAGAAAAAGGCAAGAAAGGGGTAATAAGAAAAGGAGGCTAAAGGAATGGCAACTCAATGCTAAGCACACCCTCTCTTTAAAGGCACTCATTGGAATGAATATCTTAAACAGACCTTGTGTGGCTATGAGAATCAACTCGTGAAGTTTCACTTCCCTTAACATCACATCCATCATATCACATGCTACTAACTTAGTGTCCTAGGAAATACTTCTTGCCTTAGGAGTTGTCACATGTAATAGAGATTAATGTTGTCCACACCATAAACTTTGGAAATGATAAAGGTTAAATGAGTTATTAAGAAGTTAAAGGATGTCACTTGATGTCTCACCACCTATTGACACATATATTGAGGTGTGACTCATCACTATGGGTAAGTGCCCCTACATTGGGATCAATGTACCTACATTGGGAATCGCATCTTTGCCTCAAGAGTTGTGTACTCGTCTCGAGATTGGTGTACCTACATTGAGATCCATGTCTACCTTGGGATATTTGACTGCCTTGGGCATTGTGAGCCTTGCCTAGGGGGTTGTGAGAACAACATTGGGCATTGTGATAGGCCGTATACACCTTGGAGCCGCACATGCCACATCAACCACTTATTTGAGGGATCAATTTGCTCTTATTTGACCGTTTGACCAATGTTGTTGCATTTGGAGCCACACATGCCTATTATTCCACTCACTTGGCATCATTTATGAAGGATGTTGGAGCATTTTGAAGGAGCTACTCACCTTTTGGTCTCTCATATCACATGTGTGGGGCTTATTGAGCATCTATTGGAGCATTTTGAGGGGACGACCCTCTTCTTTGCCTTGGATCCACACGTGTGGAGGTTGTTCGAGCATCTTGAGCACATCTTGTATTTTGATGAGGATGACCCCCTAGAGGAGGGAGTTTGTTGTACTTTGACCATGTCTATCTCACTTTTGAGGAGGGCATCCACTTTATTGAGGCATCTATTCTCTTGTATGTACATGTGGCATTAGTCCACCATTTTATATTGTTGTTGAATAGATCCTCTCTAGTTTGTTAGAGGATATGAGATTTTTTTAGCATAGATCTAGGATTTGTTAGAGATCTAATGTTATTTTATTGTAGAGGTTGTTGAGCTCTTCATCTATAAATAAAAAACTCCTCATTATAAAATTGTTGGAAGCTATTGGAATAAAATATTTTTCTCTTCCTCTTGTCTAAGACTTTGTGGAATGGATGATCAACCTTCTTGAAAGGTGGCAAATATTCTTGGTGCATACTAGCTAGTTCTTATTGCAGGTTTGGATTGTCAAAGTCAACTTGGGCACCATAGAGGAGTGGTATCGCTACATAGGAGAGGCATGTCTAAAACCTTCTTGTTTCATTGTTTAAGTGAAAGAATTCTTGTTCTAATATTCCTTGTGAACAAAAGCAACATTCAATCCCTTTCAAGCGAAGAACATTCCTTAGTTGACTTGAAGGTGGTACGATTCTTAAAGACCCCTCCCGTCCAAATTCTTGTGATAATTTGCTTGCTAGATCTAGGATATCTAAGATCTTGTTTCGATAGCCCTATTTGTCCTCTAGATTTATTGAAGAATCGCCCCCTTAAGGTGGCATCTTGACCCCATAGCCCAACCAAAGCAAGGCAATGGTTTCTTCCCTTTCCAACCAACCAAAAAACCCTAAAATTCATCTTCTGTAATTTGTTTAGCAATCTGTAATTTACAGCAATAAAACCATAAATCAGATTGTATATTAGAGCCATCTGCATTCCAAAATCAGATCTTAAGTTGGCTCATTCATCGCAAGCAAAATCACTGACTTTTCCCTTAAAACTCTAGGACAATTTGCTTGATTTAGCCCTGGTTTGTGCGCTGATTTGTAAAATCTGAAAAAGGCATTTAATTTGATTTAGATCTGAATATTCCATTAAGATAAATCATAAAAAATCAGATTAGGAATCATTCTTGCTGTGTTGAAGGCAAATCGTTAACCTTTTCTAGACTTGATACCTAGTCGATTTCCTCTTCTTGCACCTATTTCTTTGCTGGTTGGTATATCTGGAAAACAAGTATCTAATTTCTGTTTTAAATCTGGAATTTACATCAAGAGAAATCATACAAACAGATTTGGACTTTGGTTTGTAGATTCTAGGGCCAAAACCCTAGACGTCTTGCTTTTTTTTGCCCTAATTTGTTGTTGTTTCATCTCTTGTACATGGACATTTGATAAAGTGATATATATCTGGAATTTATCTTGAAAGAATATATATCAGATTTATAGATTATCTTGCATGTTTCAGAAGCAAACCTACTTTCTTTCATGGTTGACATCTAAATTTATTTGCTACTCTAGGCCTAAATTTGACATTGTTTACATCTTGGAAAGAGGGCTGTTCTTAGATCTACTTCAAATCTGAAATTTCTGCATTAAACATCTCATAAACAGAATTGGAATTGATCATTTATCTCTTAAAAGTGTTTAAATCTGTAAACCCAGCACCGGCAGATTATTCCAAATAAAACAGATTTATTGAATAAGAGCACAGCTAGGTTACTCAACAAATAATCAGCGGAAGCAATTAAAACAGAAACCATAACACATCACGAGATTTCGGGTAAAACCCCTGGAAAAACCCTCTCGGGAAAACCAGATCTGTGATGATTTTATTAAATAAAATCAGGACTCCCGTCTTGGGATAATGGTCCTTCTGAGGAAATACAACTGCAGCTGATAGCCTGGCCCACCTGGCTGCTATCTCCCTAGCTGCCCCCTGCACTCTTTCCT
>ML828304.1:9003-21720 GCA_009831015.1 Picea engelmannii
CCCCAAAAATGTTACTGAATGAGGTGAGGAAATTTTTCCTCTACCTTCTCCTTGGAGTACCACTTTTCTTTGCCTAGAAGTTGTCCTTTCAATCCAATCTACCAAGGGTCATGTTGCCCTTGTGTTGTAGTTCTGGACTACTTTTGCAAAACTATGTCCTTTGCCAACTTTGCTTGAGCATATGGTGTAAGTCCTCTATGGGAGGTAGGACCTTCTCCTCCTCCTTATTGAACATGGAATGCTCGTAGAGTTTGAGATTCTCCACATTCACTATTGAGTAAATGCACATGTATGGGGGTAGATTTAGTATGTAGGCGTTATCTCTCACATTTTCTAATACCTCATAAGGGCCATACATCAATGCCTTGATATTCTTACCAGAACCTTGTAGCCTTTCCTTATTTAGCTGTAACCATACTCTATCTCCCGTTCTAAATGTTCTCTCTATTATGTGTTGGTCATGTCTAGCCTTGTACTTTTCTTGTGACTTCTTCAACGTCTACTATACTTGCAAATGGATTTGCCCGATTTTCTCGACCAAATTCTCTAGTTTTAATTCTTCTCCCATGGTGTCTTCTCTCACTCCTCCTTGCTATCCATCAACAACATCCAAGGGAAAAGGTGGAAAATACCCAAAACAAGTTTCAAAAGGGGGCTTACCAGTAGAACTGTGGACTACTTTATTATAAGAGTGTTGTATATAGATCATATTTGCATCCTAGGTCTTCAGATGCTTCTGATTGTAACCCCTCAAAATTTGCATCAAAGTCCTATTGATTACTTTTGTCTACCCATCTATATGTGGATGAAATGTTGTAGACATATTGAGCTTAGTGTCCATATTCTCCCACAATGTAGTCCAAAAGGCATTGAGAAATCTGGTGTCCCTGCCCGAGATGATACTCCTTGGTATCCCAAAGTGCAACCACACCTGTTCAAAGGACAAGTTTGCTTCTTTTTGTCCCTTGATGGTCTTTTTACAAGGCATGAGAATGCACATTTTTTTGAACCTATCAACTATCACAAATAAATTGTCACGTCCCTTCCACATGGTTGGTAAATCACCCACAAAATCCATGGAAATGCTTTCCCAAGGTCTAGTGGGTTCCAGAAAGGGATGATATAGACCTTTCTTTGTGTTATTGGGATTGTTGGTACAAATAAGTATACATCCTCTAATATATCGTGCTACATCTTCTTGCATTTGGGCTAGTACACATACCTCTATAAGCTGGAAACTGTCTTCCCAACACCAAAATGTCCTGCAACCTTTGAGGCATGAGCCTGTATGATAAGTTGCAATCATTCACCTTTAGGAACACAAATTTTGTTGATATTGTAGAGTAGACCATTATGTGAAATGATATTCAACCTTGTTTTCACCTTCTTCTATATGAATTTGGCCCTGTAGCTATTAAAACACCTCCTTGAAGTCCCCATCTTCTATGTATGCCTCTCTGTATGCATCACGGGTAAAAGGCTCCATGTGCATTAGAGTTCCCACAACTGTAATCTTGGATGTGGGTGTTCGTGAAAGCATGTCTACCAATATGTTTGTGCTACCCTTCTTATACTTTATAACCAAATGAAACTTTTTTGAGAACCCCATCCATTTGTAGTGCCTGGTTTGTTGTAAATTACTCTGGGCCTATAAATACTGGAGCATCTAGTGATCTATGTGGATGATGGTATCCTTTCCCATCATATCGTGCTTCCACTTTTTAAAAACATGTACCAGGGCATAAAGCTCCTTGTCATAGATAGGGTAGTTGAGGACCACCCCATGAAATACTTCATAATGATAGCAAACAAGCCTTCCCCCTCTGCATCAGGACTGCTCCCATGACATACCATCTTGCATATGTCTCAACTTCAAAGGGATCTTGCAAGTTTGGTAGCATGAGCACTGGTGCTGGAATGATATTTATTTTTATCTCATCAAAGTCCTTCTACTAATTCTTCCCCCACTGCAAAATCTTATTACCTACTGTTATTGCATTGAGTGGTGCAACTGCTGCGAAAAATGAAACTATGAAATTTTGCAAGTATTGTGCTTCCCCAACAAACGTTCTAACTTCTGTGTAATTTGAGGAACTTTCCATTTCATGATGGAGTCCATTTTGGTTGGATCTATCTTGAGCTTTCCTCCACCAATCACATACCTTAGATACACCAAAGATTGGTGAGAAACTCACATTTCTTGAGATTGGCCAGCAGCTGGTGCTTCTTCAGGGTCTCTAACACCTACATAAGGTGTGATATGTGCTCCCGCAAGGTAGCACTATAAACCAATATATCATCCAAATAGACAATAGCAAATGAATCTAGAAAAGGGTGCAAAACACCATTCATTAGTCTCATAAATGTAGCTGGTGCGTTGCATAAATTGAATGGCATAACCAACCACTCATACAAAACTTGCCTTATCTTCAAGGAAATATTCCAGATATACTCTTCTTTGACTCATGCCTGGTGATATCTTGGTTTCAAATCCATCTTAGTGAAGTACTTGCCATGTTGCAATTGTTCCAACAAATCATCAATTTTGGGCAGAGGGTACTAATTCTTCAGTGCAATCTTGTTCAATGCCCTGTAATCGATACACATTCTCCAAGTCCCATCCTTCTTGGACACAATTATGATGGGTTATTTGCAAGGTGATGTACTTGGTTGAATCACACCCTGCTCCAACAACTAATGCAAGTACTTCTTTACTTTGTTTGCTTCTAGAATGGACTGTATATACAACCCAATATTTGACAAGGGGGAGTCTGACAATAATTGGATTGTGTGCTCCACTTACCTCTTAGGTGGTATCCCTTTAAGCTCTTGGAACACTCCCCTATATGCCTATAGAAACTCTTCCAACTGATGTTTCTTCTCTTTAGTACACCCCTCCAGGGATGTCTTTACTCTTATTGACTCATCATTAGATCTATTTTCTCTTAATAAAAGTAAAACATATTTCTTACTGGAACTAATCAACTTCTTGGATTGGTTATCACTTACCAGTGAGATCTTTGACTTGAATTTATGTGCGTTGATGATGTAGGTCTTCCCATCCTTGATTAGTTGATACTAGTTTTCTCTTCACATGAAGGTTTCATCGCTCATATACATGTATGGGATTTCAAACACTACTCCACATATGTCAAGGGGTACTACGTCCAATTCCACTTCATCAATAAAACTAACACTTGTAGAAAATTTAATATTACACTATTTCATAACCTTGATCTCTTCATCCTTGTTTACCCATCCCAATGGATATGGGATAGTATGAGCATGGACCTCCAATTCAACCTTGCTAACCAGATCCACTGCTATGAGATTAGCTTGTGAACCAAAATCGAAAAAACCATCTATCTCGGTATTCTTGACCTGAATCTTGATGTGGAAGATTTTGGTCATCTCCTTCTCTTCCTGGTGATGAAGTCTAATCACATTCACCTATTCTACATTTATGTGTAGAAAATCTTCTCATCCACATCTAAGCTACTTTCAACATGGTTGSTTGAATATGTGGATAGAATATTCTTTTTGTTTTCTTCCTTCTTGTGGTTCTTTGGGTTCAACTCTAGATGTAGTTTCCAACACTTTTCCTTAGTGTGACCATCAATATTGCAACAATTGCTAGGATCCATGCACCGATGTGTAGTGGTTGTCATATCTTTATCCTTTCCCCCTTTCTACTTCTTCTTTCCCTCCTTGAAAGCTTCTTGGTTCTCTTTCTTCTTAGAACCACTTAGCTACCCTTTCCTGTGGCCTATGTTTTTTCAGATACTATGCATGTACACATGCCTCATCCATTCTCCTTGGCTTGAAAAAATCACTTTATTTCATAGATGACTATGTAGACCCCCAAAACACTTGAGGATTACATCAATGTTCTTAGGAGATAACTAGCATGATGACCATCTTCCTGAACTCAGTGGTGTACTCTTGTAAGGTACTCTGCCCCTGCCTTTTCCTGAAGTAATGCCAACAGATCCATTGGTCCTCAACATACCGAATATGATAGAACTGTGACTTAATGAGTGTTTTGAAATCCTCCCACTTAGTTATTGGTGGATCACCCTCCAACCTAAGTGTCTCCATGTGACTTTCCCACCAGGTTGAAGCATGGCTCTCTAACTTCATTCTAGTGAATGATATCTTTTGATCCTCATCTATATGGTGAATGCTAAAATAAAATTCTAGTTACTGCAACTAATGATTCAGTTTTAATGCATCGATCTCACCTTGGTATGGCTTTATATCCACTTTATATTCCATATTGAATAGGTATTTTGAAATTTTTATGACATTGGAACTTGGTTTCTCTTTCTCAGGTTCTTTCTGCAACTCCTTTTATGGGTCTTCATTATCTCTTGATTTCCCGCCTAGTATAATATTTGAGTTTGTGCCTCCAAATTCTCCGAACAATCCGAGATTTCTTGATAGAACCGCCATGAGGAGGGACATATTGTGATATATGTCAGTGACTTGCTCTTCTAGCCCCACAAATATCTCTTTTGTTGGATCTCAAGGGTTGTTATGAACAAACTCGTCGGCCATGGCTAGGGTTCTATGACTTTCTTCTTATAACTATTTCTGGATCCTTGCAACTTTCCACAAATATCCCAAGAATACTTTCTCTAATACCAATATGATTTGTAAACTATCATGGATATCCCACTGGAACAGTTTGTCACAATAGATCTGATAAATAAAACTAAAATATACATTATGAAGGTTAAATTCCTTTAGATTCCAAAATCTTTAGTTACTGATTTTTTGTTTATGCATGATATAGATAAAATGCAGAAAATAGAGAATAGTAAAATACAAGCACACACCATCTACAAAATAACACAAATATTTTCTCTAGCAAACCCTTACAGGAGAAAGCCCAGTTAGAAGGTGAGGTTGCTCTGCTCTCTTTTCTATGGTATGGAAATAATGCAAGTACAAAGGAGAGGGCACTCTCTATGGAGTCACCTGAGACCTGTGGCCTATTAGGATGCTATAGAAAATTAACCCCCTTCATTATTCTCTCTAATTTTCCCACTCCCAGTTGTTCTACTTTGCTATGGAACAAAATATTATAACATGGAATGGAACCCCTTCTCCTCCTAGTAGCCCGATATTTAACATAGCTTGATAGTTGTCTATGGTTAGGGTTTCGACTTCCTCAACCCTTAATTATGATAAGGTTCTGGAACTTCTAGAATATTATTGAAAGTCCTCATGTGGTTATCCCCATATGCATGAGTAACAGTGGCTAACATGACACTGTCTCATACCATGGTGGTCAACACAATAGGTCAACTTGTGAGAGGAATAACTTTTGCATACGAGCTCCAATTGAAGTGATTTTTTAACTGTTGGAAAGGTATCAATGTGTAGAATAGCGTCACACAGTCTCAATAATTATGGAAAATTTTTGGCCCCAAAAAATGTCGTTTGATGCCTCAAAATGGCTCCTGGAGGTTTAAAATCCCAATTTTCCAAATTGGGACTTGGCATTAAAATTACCCTGGAAGCTGAGTCCTCTAATTGTTTCCACTATGAAAGATTTGAGATAGATCACAAATAACATAATGATCCATTTTGGATCAAAGTAAAAAAATTATGAAGAAATTTCATGCCTAAGGGATCCATCAAGGCTTATTGACACAAATTAAGAAGTTAAAGAATAATAATAATTTGCAATAGGGAAAGTGAGAACAACTTACCAACAAGGAATCTTTGGTCAATAAATAAACAATGTCCAATCATGTTGAATCATAGAAGTCATTATACACAAAATTCTAAGCCATATAAAAAAGAAATGTTATCGCGCAATTTATACTTGCCCAAAGCCTGAAGGCAAGTAGGATTAGATTGACGTAACACTGAGGTAGTCATATCATTGTCACCCAAATAGGGTACCTCTTTCTCTTTAGGAGAAAGATAAATCCACTCCAAGGGAGAGGTCCCAAGAACTAGGGGGTTTGAGGAAAGGGAAAAGGTAAGGCTAACCACCCCTCTCTCTAGGTCACTCAAAATAGACTTAAGTCTTGTTGGATGAAGCAAAGGAGAATAAAGTGTACCTACCCCTTACCAATACAACAACACAAGTTATGGCAGAAACAAGTGATGATTAATGCTTCAACAAGACTTCAAGTTTATAGAGATGACTACTACCAATAAATGTATGAAGCAAGTGATAAATATATGGTAGAATTAATTAATTAATGACAACTGTAATAACATCCAGAAAATGCACTTGAATAGACAATATAACAAGATATTGTGAAGTCATGAAATGATAACACTTGTCTCATACAATTTCTAGATATATGTCAATCAGAAAATAAACATCTGTAAAGGCAACATTTGGAAATGACCCTCAATGTCATAAATGGGATCCCCATCATACACAATCACATCCCATTTACATTTCCCAATGTGTATGAACTCATCAATATTATCAACCATGTCATTACCTTTATCATAACATGAAGGGCTTAAAAAATCCAAGGGCTCCTCTAACCATTCTTCACTTTCCAAATCACAAAATAAAGCATCTTCAAAATCTTGGAAAGGGAAATAACTTACCGTATTCACTTCTTGTTGTGCAGGAGAGTCGAAGAATTGGATGAATTCATCAAATGATAGAGAAAGTATCAGTGCTTCTTCCTCATGACTTTCCCCTACATCATTAGCTTCATAATACCGATGGTCTAGCTTGTCCAAGTATTCCCTTTCTTCTTCACCTTTTGAATCATAGAATAGGGTATCGTCAAAAACTTGAAAAGGAAAGTGACTAACCTCATCCTCTTATTTTTGTGCAGGAGGAATATGATCTCGGATGGCTTCAATAGAGGGAGGAGCACACATTAATACTTCATCATCATGTTTGATATCTTCAAGCTCTTTCTCTTCAACCAGGTCTTCATTATCCTCAGTAGAAGCACGAGTAAATTATTTCTCTTCCTTATGGGATTGGAAACCTTCATTAGGATCCCTCTCCTCAACCTCTTGTTGGTCGATGAATTGTTCCCTTATTTCATGGAATTTACTAACAAAGATCTCAAGGAAAACTGATCTCTCCAGAATAAGAGTATCTTGGGTATATTTGGGGTCATCAAGGGGTCATCAACTTTGATTTATGGAGTAAAGAGGTGTTCTCCCTTGAACAAGGAGATATTTTCCTCGATTTGTATAGCCATGTGATAAGCTTCTTGGATTGTTATTGGCCCTTTTTCACTGAGGAGAAACTCTAACCCTAATTACACTAAGAGTGCATTGGTATAGAGGTAAATGAGGTACTTGTCTTCAAGACGATGGATTTTAGGAATTTGTTGTAGCAAATTCTCAAACATGGTATGGAATTCCTTGACAATCGCGTTCTTAATTTGTTTCATGTATTTGAGTCTTTTTATTAGAATGTGGATATCTTCTAATTTAATACCCCATTTCTTGAGAAAAGGTTTCTTCTAACTAGTCCATAGATGTGATGCTAGCATCATGGAGATCATCATACCATTTCCTAGCATTTCCATGAAGAGGGGTAGAGAAAAGTTTCATTTCCAAATATTCAGCATCATCACTAATATGGTGGAGTTGCATGAAAGCCCAAAAATTATCCATGTGATCTTCGACTCTAACCCCATCATTACCAGTGAATCTAGGGAGCCAATTTTCATACCTCGGAGGCATTTTTCGGGGGTACCCTGATATTTCACTCATATCCAAGGGTTTAAAATTACCTGGGTCCCATTTAGAATCCATGGTTAGATTTATCATTAGTGGAGTCACCAGGTAAGCTTTGAAAAGTGAAAGGATTTGAGAAAAAGGCTTACCGAAAAATTGTCGTTCGAGGAAAATTGACCTGATGTTCTCCGACAACGGCGCCAAAAATGTTATCACACAATCTATACTTTCCCAAATCCTGAAGGCAAGTAGGCTTAGATTGACGTAACATAGAGGTAGTCCTATCAATGTCACCCCAATAAGGTACCTCTTTCTCTTTAGGAGAAGGATAAATCCACTCCAAGGGAGACATCCCAAGACCTAAGGGGTTTGAGGAAAGGGAAAAGGTAAGGCTAACCACCCCTCTCTCTAGGTCACTCAAAACACACTTAAGTCTTGTTGGATGAAGAAAAGGAGAATAAAGTGTACCTTCCCCTTACCAATACAAAAACAAAATTTATGGCAACAACAAGTGATGATAGATGCTTCAACAAGACTTCAAGTTTATAAAGATGACTGCTACCAATCAATGTATGAAGAAAGTGATAAATATATAGCAACACTAATTAATTAATGATAGTTGTAATAACATCCATAAAATGCACTTGAATAGAAAATATAACAAGATATTGTGAAGTCCTAGAATGATAACACTTGTCTCATACAATTTCTAGATATATGTCAATTAGAAAATAAACTCTAATAGGATGCCAATGATAATTGTAGCAACAACAAAATAAAGTAATGACAACAGTAGTAAAATCTTCAGAAAAGTATTTAGAAAGGAAATTTGATGCACACTTTATTCTTGGTTGATTGTATCTTGTCGTATACAATTTCTAGATTGATTTAAGTGGTCAAACAAGTTTGGATAGGCTGCAAAATGATGGTTGTAGCAGTGATTATAACAAAGACAACTTAATGGTTAGTATTCCTAGACTAGGTTATCAAGTTAGTTTAGGTTAGTAGGGTATTAGGTAGAGAGATTGATTTTAAAGTTTGATGATTCTTTTCAAGAAACAAGGGTTTAAGACTAGTTCCTTTTAGGGGTAAATGGAGTCAATGTGGGTTGCTCCTTCTAAGGCTGCAAATTAATGATGATGCACAAAAGTCTAAGAGGGAAAAAGTATAGGAGAAGAAGTGACTTAAGTCCTCCTAGACTTTGACCTCAAGAGACAAAATGCTAGGGTGTAGGCAATTCTAGGCCCTAGCGCCTTGCTCTCCTTAGCCTTTTTATGGAGTAAAACTTATGCAAAAATAACCAAGTAGAAAACCCTTAGAGTGCTAGCAATTTAGGGCTCTAGGGTTTCACTAGTTACTAGATCAATTTAGTGAAAAGCTTGGCAAATAAAAAGTAAGAAAGTAGCAACTTAAGTTTCTTACTTCAAGCATTAAATACACCATGCAATTTCATAATATTGTATGAGAAAATAAAACCATACAATAAACCATTCAATAGATGACAAATGCAGATTTCACTTACTTGCACCAAGAATAATCATGAGAATACCATGCAAGATCATAATAAAACTTCAAAAACTGATCCAAGTTGAAAAAATGAGCCTTAAACAAGAGTGACGCCTCACAATTTTAGACAATAACCCTAATAGGGCGTAAATTTCAGACCTCTTGTCTCCCAGGACAAGTTATGATGAAAATAAATGTCACTTTCTGCTTATTTATACAAAATTTAACCTAAAATTAATTTAAGTTCATAATTAATGGGCTGACTTGGCCAGTTTTTAACACAAATTAAATATGGACAAAATAAAATTAATTTGCATCTAAATATCACTCCAGGGGTGATATCATGCCCCTCTAGGGTGATGTTGAGCCCCAAGTATGGAACACCGGGCAGGGAAGGTGAAACATTGGACCTCCAAAGGCCTAAAACCCTACCCATATGTTCCAATGCCTAATAAATTCCATCCAAGATGAAACCCTAGCTCTGGATGAATCTAGGGCTATCATGGTGACGTTTAGAGCCCTCAAGGGATAACGTCCATGTGGGAAAAGAAATATCCCTTGGGTCTAGGTCTTCCAGGGTGCCTCCAAAGATAACGTCCTTCTTTATCCCAGTGTAATTTTTCAATCTCTTCTTACCCCTAGCTAGGGTTTCAACATCCATCTATGGGCTTTAATACCCCATGAAGGTCCAAACTAATCATTCCCTTATGTGTACATGTCCACCGAGCAAGGTCTTGCATCAACAAAAAGTATGCCCTCAAGGGGTTCATAAGTCGCATGGATCATATCATGTAAATCACATCCAATAATTAAATTACCGAAACATGTGCATCAAACCCCCCATTACCCAGACAGATGCTCAAAGACGTTATGTAATTTGACAAGTTAGGTTTGGAGAAGGTCTCAGGGTGTCCTACTGAGCTAACCTCTCTTAAGTTTGGGGTGTTTCCCAGGTGAGATATAGTCCAAGTCATGTAAGTGTATGAGGTGGCATGGGGTAAACATTTGGGCATGAGGTGCACATAATAATAGGGAAATGTAGAGTCTTACTTGTGGGTTCCTTTGTAGAGGGTGAGTTGCACCTTGTCATTAATGCAATTGTTTCCTAGACCATTCATTTCCTTTTATTCTTAGCTTTATTTCTTTTGATATTTTTCTCTTGTGCTTCAAGGAAATAGTTGAGGGCCACTGTCTTGGCTTGATGACCAGAGGTAACAATCTTATCCACAAACATTTCACGGAAATGAGAAGGTTGGCTTGTGATGAGACCCCCTTTCTCTTGGCTATGCCACGAAGAGCCACTACCCTGAATTGGTGACCAGATAGGTGGCAGTGTCATACCGCTACATGCCCATGGTCATAATAGGTCGAATCGTGATGATATATCCTATCCATCAACTAATACCTTGAATGTTTATGTTATCTTATGGGTCCCCTTTTCTTAGCGAGAAGCTTTTCACTGCTTTCTCGAGGGTCCCTGGGTGAAGCATCTCGAAGGTTTCAACATTGGATTTTAACTCTTTCCAACTACTTCTACCCTCTGACCCTTTATCCCCTTCTTCCCACAAGGTAAGGTACAACCCTTCCTAGTGTAGCCAATCCCAATGCCCAAACAAGGATAGGGAAGATGAAAGGAATAAAGATGGAAAGTGGTAAGTATGGAGGGAATGGGCGATGACGTTTTACAGATCCACCCAATAGAAACCCATCCTAAAGGGAAATCAACTTACTAGGGCACCATGTCACCCTTCCAGGTATGAATGAGGCAAAGAGAATAATTTCCAAGAAAAAGTCATGAAATGAAGAAGGATTTAATACAACATATTCAAGTGATTCAAAAATTAGAGTGATACATACCATGATACCTCAACTCAATACCTCATTGACCAAGACTCATCGCTACTTCAGGACCATGATGGTGTGATGGATACTGCTGCTAGTGATAAGCGGACTGCACTTAAGAAAAGAGGGGCCCTCTAAGGCCATGCTCAAGCCATCTGGCTCTTGGTACTCCATGTCTAGGACCTGTGGGCCTCGAGATGTGATCTCCTTAGTTATCCCTAGGTTAGGGGATAACATGAACCAATATAGATCCAATCAACATCACAAATTAGAAAGATGCAAATCCAGTTGAAGTAGAGATATCCTTAGACATTGAAGTACAAACAATGGATAGAAAACCCTGGGATATCCAAGTGTCTCTACTAATAACAATTCAATGATCAACAAATTGACACAAGTCTATGAAGAAGACATAATACCAAAAGTGAATCATGAAAATAATATGAGTATGATAGGAAAGATCATGTTACAAAGTCACCTTATCAACATCTTAATCACAAGAACCAATACTTTAACCAATTAGTGTACCAATATTTCTCAAAACAAAGAGAGTATTTGAACTATATTTCAAAGAATATTAATTATAGTACAATTCAATATCAAAATAGAAGTCATCTTCAAAATCACAAGACAAAAGGTTCATCTTGGGAGCCCTATAAATGCACAATTCCATAGAGGATTGAATTAGGATAGTAGGAATCTTTCACAATTCAAACATTCTACTCAACATTTTAAAGTTCATACTGTCTTGTGTCTTCAACCTCCAAAATGAATAATTATGATAAGGCATTGTAGGCTAGAAAGAAGATGTATCCCTTTTCATAAATTCTTTGAGGACAAAACATCCTTGAAGGGAGAGGCAATGTAATGAACACAAATTATATAAATAACGTCATAATAATAATAATAATATTACATAACTTAACTAAGGGACATGACCATTCACTATCATGACTAGTCAGTGCATATAAGTAAACCATTACAGGGCATTGTATCGCATCTATCTCATATCTCATTCATTGTTTTTCAATTGTTATCCGATATAGATTTCAACTCATTTTCCTTCTTAGGTTGAATATTCAATTAATGGACTATTTTCATTATAATCAAAGTGACTAGGGGTGGAGCCAAAGCCAATTTTGTTTCAGCTAAGACACAACAGAAAGCATTCTAGGATCTTAAACACCGCCTTTGCTTGATACAATCCTCATTCTACAGACCTACAACAATTGTTCAAAATTGAGACAAATGCTTTAGATTTTTCACTCAATATAGAGATCCAGTGGCCCAACTATCACAACAATACACTCTCTAACATAGTTCACAGGTACCCCACCTATGACAAGGAGATGTACTCCATTGTGAAAACATGTAGGTAATGGAAGCATTATGTTTTGGGAAAGGAAATGGTCATCCCATTTGATCATAAGCCCTTTCAATTAATGCAAACTCAAGCAAAGTTGTGGAATCACCACCATTAGAAGTGGTCCATGTGAATTCAAAAATTTCACTTGAAGATCAAGTACAAGAAAGGTAGAAGAAAGCGAGTTATGAACTACCCTAAGAAACCTTTGATTGTGGCACTAACCACAATGCTTAATTCTTATGGACACAAGACTTCTCGGTGGCTCCAATTGTATGATAATGGTCTTGACTTGACTGCTACATATTATACAATGGGAATAGGTA